>KK118976.1:1067954-1079539 GCA_000611955.2 Stegodyphus mimosarum
TGCCAATGGTTGAATTGCCAATGTCACTCACTGAATTTGTACTTTCTGGAAGAATTGACAGAAAGAATAACAGTTCAAATATTAAAATTTTGTTTAGCAAAAAATCAGCAATATGTCCATACAGAAGATCTACCTTTGCAATTTTTGAAATTATTTCACCAAAAGAATTTTAATAAATTCTAATACAATAGAAGCCGTAACAGAAATGAAAAAATGTGAAAATAAATGTAACAATAATTATCATTTATTAAAATATTAATGATTAGAATTCAGGTCTTGATAAATCACAATTTGTCTTTTAAAAATCTGTTTATTCACAATTTGTCTTTTAAAAATCTGTTTATTCACAATTTGTCTTTTAAAAATCTATTTATTCTATGTTCTATGTTTTCATAAAAATATATTTTGCTTTGCAAAAAAAGGATTTTTGATAAAAATTAGAGGCCCTTTTAAACGTAAACAATTTCTTTAAGAAATTTACTACGCAGTAAAGGGCACGAAACGTCGCTGGATATGAAACATCTTCAAAATCATTTTTATTTGTTGCCTTTGCTACACACAGAAAAGAAAATGAACATCTTACCTAGTAAAATTTGCCGCTGTTAAACATTTCTGTAGCTGAAGACAGCATCTTTTGTTTATCTATTTTTGGCATACTATTTGACGTACTCAGAAGTATTGAATTCGTATATGATACACGATTTTGAAATCAGCAAAATAAGTTTCGTTGCTTATGAAGTTAAGTAAAATAGCAGACGACAAAATGGCAAAGATAAAAATTTATTCCTCTGAATGAGTAAAAAAATTTGAACTTTTGATTAATATTCTTCATAAATTTAAAAAATAGCTTTTCGTGTATTATTAATAAATATTTATTATGCATTATTAATAAAAATGAAAATAAAAAAAATCCCCATGAATAATCCTCAGTAGAAGTTTATTTGTAAATTCAAGGCTCAAAATACCTATTGCAGTTCATTGAAGATTATGACAAAGTACATAAATCACATTTCGTGTTATTATCGCTTATAACAAATATGTCAAATTTCAAAATGTGCCAATACATAAATTCCCTTATATCTTGGGAAATTTTAAATAAAAAAAACTTTCATTTTTTGCAGGTATGCCTAGAAATACATCTACTTGTAGATAATGGAAACATTTTATAGGTTATGATAAGAAAATGTTTTCAAAAAATTTAGAAAAGTTATTTTAAAGAAAAGTCGAAATGGCTTCAAATTTTAATGACCGCCCAAATACAGATTTTTAAGGATTTTTTTAAAGGGAAAAAACTCTTAAAAAAACTGACAGCTTTCAGATTTTACATTACGCCCAAAGGAACGGTTATTTTCTTTTTTTTTTAATTTTTTTCTTTTTTTTCGCTTTATGTGTTACCTTTATTTATTAAACATCATGTTCTTCGCACTTAAACCATAAAATTCAGTTCACCAGCAATATCGCAAAATAATTTTAAAATGAGCATATCTTTAGAATTTCTGATAACCGTCTCGCGCTCTAGAGATAAAAATGTTTTTTTTCCATACAGAGTTGCAACTGCTCGCTTTGAAATTGTTGGGTGGTTAATCACAAATACGTTAAACTTTTA
Organism: Stegodyphus mimosarum; assembly: GCA_000611955.2. Classification (NCBI taxonomy): domain Eukaryota; kingdom Metazoa; phylum Arthropoda; class Arachnida; order Araneae; family Eresidae; genus Stegodyphus; species Stegodyphus mimosarum. Next base: position 1,069,561 of record KK118976.1, read on the forward strand.
CAAAATATGAAACAGATAATAAAACAAATTCCAAAATTCGAATTTGGGCTTTCAGATATTCGGATGGAAACGTTCAATATTCAAAACTTGATGGCTCTAGGTACCGTTATTTTACCACAGTACGAGAAACATACATACATTTATGCAGATTCTTCACTATTTAATTTCTTTAAATACTATACAGGGCTCTAATATTTAGTGGCAACAATTTGAAAACTGAACCGACATTTATGGTGCACCAACGCAAAATGCCAAAACGCTGTTAATAGTCCTTCTGGGCAAATTTCCCTTTCGATTAAAAAGAAAAAAATATATATAAAAATATAAAAAGTAAAAGAAAATCTGAAATGTTTCAGATTTTAAATTACGTCCAAAGGGGCGTTTTTTTAACATTTTGTGTGTTATCTTTATTTATTAAATATTATGTTCTTCGCACTTAAACCATAAAATTCAGTTAAAGAACCATATCGCAAAATAATTTTAAACTGAGCATATCTTCAGAATTTCCAATACACAGTTTCATGCGCTGAAGACAAATATGTTTTTTCTGTATAACGTTGCCATTGCTCGTTTTGAAATCCTGGAGTTTGTTAATCAAAAATTCGTTAAACTTTTACAAACTATGAAATCGATAATAAAACAAATTCCAAATTCAGATTTGGGCTTCCAGATGCCCATATTCGCAGCAGGATTACGTCATTTTCAAATTCGATGGCTCTAGAAACCGTCGTTTTATCACAATGCGAGAAACATTTATACATTTATGCAGATTCTTCATTATTTAATTTCCTTAAATATAATACAGGGATGCAATAATTGCTGGCAACAGTTTGAAAAGTTAACCGACATTTAATGTTTCCGACGCAAAATCGCAAAACGAAAACAATAGTCCTTCAGAGACAAAGCCTCTTTGGATTAATAAAGTAAAATATTCAAAAAAAAAAAAATCTGCAAGGTTTCAGATTTTAAATTACGTCCAAAGGGGCGTTTTCTTAACGTTTTGTGTGTTACCTTTATTTATTAAATATTATGTTCTACGTACTTAAACCATAAAATTCAGTTCAACAGCAATATCGCAAAATAGTTTCAAAATGAGCATATCTTTAAAATTTCCAATACAGACTCTCGCACGCTGGAGATAAATTCCCCCCCCCGTACAGTGTTGCTATTGCTCGCTTTGAAATCGCTTAGTTTTTTAATCAAAAATTCGTTGAAGGATTGCAAAATATGAAATCGATAATACAGCAAATTTCAAATTCAAATTAGGGCTCCCACATGCCCATATTCTATGGAACATTACGTTATTCAAATTTTGATGGCTCTAGGTACCGCTGTTTTATCACAATGCTAGAAACATACAGACATTCATACAGATTCTTCATTATTTAATTTCTTTAAATATAATACAGTGCGATAATATTTGGTGGCAACAATTTGAAAAGTGAAACAACGCTTATAGTAAATCAACGCAAAATGTCAAAACGAAATTAATAGTCCTTCTGGGCAGACTGCCCCTTTGAACTAAAAATGGGGGTGGGAAATTATTAAGCATAATTGTTTTCGTATTTACGCCATATACAATTCAACAGCAAAATTACGAAAGTTTTAAAAACAGCATAGCAGCATATGTTTAGAATTCCCAATGCAGCGATAAGTGTTCGCATACATTTTCTGCTTTTTTCAGGCTTTTCTCTTTTTATCATATCAATGTTCAATTTTCTTACTAAGAAGGCTTTATAAAACGTTTTTTGTCATTTATATTATCAACGTTTTGTATATTTACTTTATATATTAAATATCACGTTCTTGGCCCTTACGCTACATAAAATTTGATTCAACAGAAAAATCATTAAATATTTACCTTTAGAATTAAAGCTTACCTTTAGAATTCCGATAGACAGGCTCGCGACCTGGAAATAAAAACGTTTCTTTTCTCGTACAGTGTTGTCACGTCACTGCTCGGTTTGAAATCGTTCAGCTTATGAATCAAAAATAAGTTAATTTGTACAGAATATGAAATAGATAATTTAAACAAACACGAAATTCAAAATTTGTTCTTCCATGTGACCATGTTCGGATGGAGGACAACATTATTAAAAATTTGACGGCTTTAGATACCGTTGCGTTTTCACAATGCGAGAAAAATGCATACATTCATGCAGATGGTTCATTGTACAACATAGGGCGACTATATCTGGTGGCAAAAATTTTAAAAGTGCCACGCCCTTTGTAGTGATTCATTGCAAAATGCCGTTTCGAGACTAATATCCCATCGGAACTGACGTCCCTTTTGGGCTAAAAATACAAATTTTAAAAATAAATCATAGAAAAGTGTGCAAGTTTTATTTGAATTGAACATAAATTTCGAATTCTGAAAGAAGGAATCAAGTAAGTTTAATAAAAAAATATTACTAATTATATGGCAAATTCAATTAATATTGAGTAGCTAACACTTTGACACCTAATTTTTAAAAAACTACTCGGGGGGATTTTTAAGAAACATGGCATAATTTGAAGCTTAGAATTCAAAATGTGAAAAACATGGGTATGTAATTTCAGAGAATGTGCGTTTTTGTGTCAGAATACCTATGTTAAAACAATGCTATACATAAACTGAATATATAGCCTACATTGCGCTTTTGAGGCATAAAAAACGCAAGATGAATTTCGTCGATCGACCGAGTAGAACGGAAAATGTAGAACTTTTTTTTTCGGGGCGGGAGAACTGAGTGTGCTTTCGAATCTACGTCTGGCGGCAGTATTGGAGCATTTTCGTACGTCAGATATGTCCAAACATTCTGGGTGCACATACAAATGATCGTACATTTGCTTGCTGTCACTCACTGATCACAGTGTTTCATACTATTAAAGCATGCTCTTAGAGTCTATTTATTTAATCCATTTATAAAATAAATGCTTATTTTTTATATATAAAATCACAGTATTAGATGTAGAGAAACTCCAGATGTAGGTGTAGAGCTACGATTAGTAAGCTCCGCGTCATGAATTATACCTTTTAATTCTAAAGCCAAACTCCACACCATCTCAACCCATCAATCTATTCTTCCTCCTTTTTAAACACACAGAAGGGAGTTGTTAAATGGAGAAGTTATTACAGGTGGTCCTCGACGAGCGACGATTCGCTTTAATGAACACTAAAAGCTAAGATTAAAATTCCTCTAATTTCAATTTACTGCCAGCATATGCATGCAAGTGCTATTTCTTTACACGCAACGCAGCATAATCGTTAAAACATCACTTAGCCTACTACGTGACGTTTACCCATGTCGTTTACTTTTCATTATTTGCCTGTAGTAAGTAGAAGAATACTCTTGTGACCTAAAACATTTGCACCTTCGAAACAATTTACTACAAAAGGATTATCTGAAGCATTTTCTAAATTCAATCCAGCAATTCAGTTATGCGAAAATCTACATCAAAACAAGGTTGAAAAGTATTTTCGAGAAGCATTCGCGTGCTTTCATAAAGTATACAAAGGGAAGAAACAAGACAACATATTGTTGCGTGCGTACGGGTTCGTTATGGATTGAACGCACAAGTCGTTAAAAAGTTAACAAAAATTTATTCTTTCCACAAGAAATAAATTAAAATGCTGAAATATTTCTTCACAGATCTTCGCACAATATCACAATATCTCAAACGTTTAGCAAAAACTCAGTTCAAAACAGATAAAATAATTCTATCTCACAGCGAAATCGCTACAATCAATACAGTATTAAGTAAACAAACAGCAGTTCGCTTTTTACAGCTACAAGTATAACAGCAACAACAACAACAACTGAGATGAGTCTAGTCTAGTCTGGAAATCTATCGCCGGAATACCACATAAGATGCGGTGTATCCGGCTCACTGAAGTTTGCAACAAAGTGCTCCTAATGTATTTTTCCTGACAAGTAAGCAAGATAACTGAAGCAAGAGAGAAGAAAGATGAGAGTAGAGAAAAGAACAGGGGTGCCAGACACCGCAGTGCAAGGAACCAAGACCAACGATGGAGAGGATATCCTGACAAGTCATAATTCATGAGCAAGTGCTATGAGTACATAGCAAAATACAATAAATTAAAATATAAGGAATACATAAACAATAATAATGAATAACAAATAAGAGTACATGAAACACAGCAAATTCAATAAATTTAAGAACATACAGTAATAGATGAAGTTAATATTTACATATATACACTGCAGCAATAACTGCAAAGTTCAATTATTATGTCGGGAAGTTTAGGTCTCTAGTCAAATGTGCCGCAAGAGGTCTTAGGTTGTAGTCTTCTTCAAGGGCTACGTAGTCAAAAACTGAGAATTTATTTAAGTGTTCACATCTTAGTGCCTTTTTAAAGAAATTTCTATTTAGTCTGTGTAAATATTCATTCATGTATTCAATCCTGAGATCCTTATGCAAAGTTTCATTCTTGACATAGAAATGAGCGTTCGTAATAAGTCGCAAGGCCTTGTTTTGCAGTATTTGTAATTTTTCTATATCCTTCCTAATATAGGTGGCCCAAGCTGGAGAGGCATAAGTCAGGATTGGTCTAATGATTGCGATATAAATGTGCCTTTTCTTGGCAAGTTCTAAATTTGATTTAGAGCCGATTAGTGGTACCAGACTAGTTAAGGCAGCGATTGCTTTCCCTTTCACACTGTTAACATGTTGTTTCCATGTGAGTTTCTCATTTATGATAACTCCTAAGTAGGTTGCATGCTTCACGACGGGTACCACTGTACCAAAAAGAATCAATCTCTCCGTGATTGGCTTCCTAGTTCGTGTTCGTCTAACGATGAGAAGCTTGGACTTTGCCGCGTTAATGGATATTCTCCATTTTTCACACCATTTTTCTATTGCAGGCATGAGTAGCTGTAATTTTTTCACTGCATAGTCAGGACTTATAGATCTAGTTGCTATAGCGGTGTCATCCGCATAACATCCGAGGTAATGGTTCGTAGTAATTCCGTCTTTTGGGAAATCAGCCACATATATGATATAGAGAAGCGGGCCTAAGATAGAACCCTGGGGGACCCCAGCGCCCAGCCTTTGATGTCCTGAAGTGTCGCTGCCTACGGAAACATAGAAGGTTCTTTCTCTGATAAATGAGTAGATGAGATGCACCAACTCTCTACTGAAGTTGAAATTTATTAGTTTATAAATAAGCCCCTCATGCCAGACGCGGTCGAATGCTTTCGCCACGTCCAGCATGAGTAAGGCGACAATCTGTTTGATGTGCAGCGCCTCACCTAGATATTCTGTGAGACGGACTAACTGCTTAGTTGTAGACAGTCCTGCTCTAAAACCGAATTGTTCCGATGGCAAGATATCCAAATATGGTTGCATTCTTTTTAATATTATCCGTTCGAGAATTTTTCCAAGGCCTGGAAGTAAGCTAATCGGCCTAAAACCTTCTGCCCGCGTACAGTCCTTTCCCGGTTTCGGGAGCAGAATCACCTTTGCTTTTTTCCAAATATATGGGAAATATGACAAGTCCAGACATCTATTTAAAATTTTTACATATCTGAGAAGTATACAGTCCGGTAGATATTTGATTGTGAGATTTGTGATCTCATCAAAGCCAGGTGCCTTGCGCATGCGCAGACGTTTTACGATATCCTTAATTTCCTGTAAATTAGTATGCTCTATCCTGTTAGGAGCAGGTTGTTCTATCATCCAGTTTTGTAGATAGTGTCGGACTTCATATACAAAATTTATGTCGCAAGGATCTTCGTGGGGTGTAAATTGATGAGATAAATGTTCCGCTAAGACTTCTGCCTTATCCTTGTCCGTAAGTGCTATGACTTGATTCGAATAAATTGGTTTGTTTACCGTCCGTTTTGACTTAAGTCTTCTTGCAAAGGACCAGAAGCCGTCTCTAGTATTATTAAAGGAAAGTATTTTATCCTCCCATAATTCTTGTTTGTAATTTATAATGTCTGTTTTAATTTCCCTATTGAGTTTATTTAAATTGATTTTCAGCCTGGGATCCCAGGTTCGATTCCACCGTTTTCTCATCCGGTTTCTTTCTTTGATCTTTTCCCTTATGAATTTTGGGAGTAAGCCTGCATATTGCTGCGCTGGAACTTGTTTAGTTGCATTTTTATATGCATCTTTAATATCATTAGTTAACTTATGGACTTCCATTTCGATGGCATTCGTGTCATGTAAGTTTATTTCTGATGGTTCAGATTCCGATAGAAGATAATCAAAAATTTCCCAGTCCGTCTGTTTCTTCATTTTATTATTTAATATTTGTGACGTGCCCAAAGTAATTACTACAGGTACATGGTCTGATGTCAGATCTTGCAGAACTTCTAAACACATTGGGATGTCTGTGGTTGATAGGACTATATCTAAAATGTCACCCCTGCCTGGGTTACTAGGGAGAAATGTATAGTCCGTCGGAGCATAAAAATATACAGGATGATTTAATATGTATTTTAAAAGAGCTGCTCCATTTCTATTAGAAAATCTACACCCCCACTCTCTGCTTTTAGCATTTAAGTCGCCTGCAAGAATGGTGGGTTTGTCCAGAGGTAGAAGTTCTTCCATGATTTTCTCTTTGATGTATCTGTGTGGCGGATTATACAAGGCCGTAAAGTACGTAATTCCATAATCTGGTAATAGAACTGAGACTGTAACGGCTTCATGACCATTCTGCCGATCTTCTTTAATTAAGCACGATTGAAGTGAGCTCTTTACTAAAATGGCCACTCCTCCGCCTCTGTGTGTGAGCCTGTCACAGCGGTAACTTTTATAGTTTGATACATTAATTCTATTACTTGGAGTGGCATGCGTCTCCGTCAGGAGTGCTATATCAATAGCCTGTGCATGTAGAAAATATTCAAGTTCATTAATTTTATTAAAAATGCTATGGGCATTCCATGTCACTAACTTTATTGAAGCTCTCGTATTAATTCGAGGGCCCATTATTTGATGTAGTGTTTGTCTTGGTTTCCTGACTAATTTTTGTTATTTCTCTCATTTGTTGGGAAATTTGGAATCCAGCTGTTTTTATAACAGCGACCAACTCTGCCAGATCAGAAAAGACCTTTTTCGCTTCAGTAAGAGTGTCAGAGTATAAGCCCGATGATAAGGCCTGCGCATAACTCTTATTTTCAATTACTCGATTCGAGTAATTTTTATTGCGCTCAGTTTTCTTCTTTGGATACTTCTCGCATCCTTTAAAACTACTAGTGTGTTCCAGCCCACAGTTTGCGCAGCAAAGTGGAACATTATCATTGTTTTTATTTGGGCAATCTCTGGACTCGTGTTCCTCACCACATCTGACACAGCGTGGTCTATAGTTACAACCCGATTGGGTATGGTTGAACCCCTGGCAGCGAAAACACTGCAGGGGTCCTTGGCGTCCTAAATATTCCCTTATAGAGATTTTCATTCCACACAGAAATCGTTCTAAATATATGCTCTTTGATTTTTCAGACTTAGGCAGTGTCACTAAGAAAAGTGGGAGCTGAGTCACCTCACCTTGTCTGCGTCTAGTCATTTGTTTTATGTCTTCTATCTCGTATTCTAAATTTAATAATTCCTCTTTGATGTATTCTAATTCTGTATCTTCGGTTAATCCCCTAATAACAACCTTCAATTTTCGGTCTTGAGGGAGGGAGTAAGAATGGTGCTCAATATCAAGCTCTTTTAGTAATTTGACTATGCCTCTATAACTTTCTGCAGAATCTGCAAAAATCTTTACTTTATTTTCATAAAACTGTCCATAGTTTCCTAATTTTCGTTCCTTCATAAACTTTTGGATATCACTCCATTTAATTTTGTTACGAAGTATTGTAATTGGCGGTATTTTGTTAGATTTATTATCCTGATTTGCGTTTTCTGATTTTTCAACATGTTGTGATACATTATTTTCAACCTCATTTGTATCCATATTAATGTTGTTTTCATCCTGTACAGTGGGATTTACCCCAGATGTACTTGCATTTAAAGTATCAGTTTGTTGCATATTGGCAACAGGAGAAATCTGCGTTTGATTGCTAAGTTTAATTTTCTTAGCAAAATTTCGATAATTTTTGTGCCTAACTGTTTGATCGCCTCGCCTACGCGGCAAGTCACCTTCTGAACTATGATCCTGATCAAGTGTAAATTCATTCTGCGAGTCGGATTGTAAATTTATAGGGCTTCTTGCCCGTTCATTATCACTAACCTCATTACGAGACTTACTAACATTTTTCTTGTCCTTACTATTTTCATCAGCCTGCGCTGTAATTTCAGTATTAACCGCAGTTAACATATCAATCATGCTTCGCAAAAAATACAAAAGCTTTTCCTCAGTATTAGTAAGCGATCCATTTTTCTCCTGCAAAACCTCCAACTCACTAATTTGCAGATTAACAGCTTCAATAATCCTTTCCATCGCGCAACAGAAAAATCAGAAAATCCAGTCCGACGCAAAAAGCAACCGGCGCCCTGGAACCAGACACGAACGAAGCCAGTCTGGCAGACAGATGAGCCGGCGGAAGCTCACGAGGTCCCTGACAAGCACCTAACAGCGCAAGTTCACTAAAGTATGCGCAAAAAGCTTTAAAGATTATAAATAATACAGCTAAATTAATCCAGCAATCAGACATAAATGGTTCCAATCATGCAATTGATTTACAATGTCCGTAAAATTTACTTAAGTATATATATAAATACAAAAAATTAAGCGACTGCTACAAGGCAATTAATAATTACTTTACCTGAGCATGCGTTAAAAAATGCAGTACAACCATGAAATAAGCATTAAAAAATGCTGTTGTCAATAATCATCAAACGTAGAGACACACTTTATACACGCTATCTTTTTCAAATTCTAAAACGTAATTGAACTGAGATGAGGTGTCTCAACTCGGCTTTTATAAGCTTTTTAATTATCAATAGAACAATCACAATTTTTCTGGATGGCAACAGTAATTACGAGATATTTATTTATTAAGCATTAAATGCACGCGCTCTTTTATTTTTACTGTTAATTTTTTTTCGTAGCTTTCTCTTCAGAAATCGTCTGCGTTGCACAGGGAAATAAAAAGGAATTTTAATTACAATCCTAAATGAATAGCCAAATAAATGTGAAATTCGTAACATTGCCCCCTTCCCAAGGACTGCACGTCCCGGGCAGTACAATCCTTGGACAGAACTTAGAACTAAGGCCTCAGTGTTATAATAAATATTACTTTATAAAAACAAAATAAACAATAATTCCAATAAGTGACTTTCAGCAAATTAAATTCTATCCAACGCTAAATACAATTCAAATACTATCAAATACTAAGTACAAATACTATCAAATACAAAAGAAATACAAATCAAATACTAAATATAAATAGGATCATGGTCTTATACTATTTACATTATTATTTACAACTATAATGCACTAGGTACTATGGCCATAGTAATGAACTAACCTGTCATAATGAACGACTTTAGGTTTAGAGTTCGATGACTTACGGATCCGAACCACGACGTCTTTCAGCCTGTTTAGGACTGTGTAAGGACCATCCCAAGGTGACTGTAGTTTCGGAGAAAGTCTATTCCGTCGAGTCGGACTCCATAATCGCACCTTGTTTCCTTCGTTGAAACGATGGCCAGTAGCTCTCGTGTCGTAGCGGGTCTTCATCTTGTTCGTCGCCAAGCTGACTCGCTTTCGTGCAGAACGGTGCTTCACTTCAAACCGGGCCTGGACATCTTGGATGTATTCCTCAGGCGATGAAGGCGCATCTCCAAGGCGGTCAGATAAGAAATCACAAGGCAGACGAAGATCACGACCGATGAGCATCTGGGCTGAAGAATTGCTGCTATAGCTCCTGTATCAATGATCATACTGCAAGGAACTCCGCCGATATGCCCATTAATGGATAGTCCATTACTCTTGCCACACACTGCAGAAATCTTGAGCGCTTTAAAACGGGGTTGTTCACTATCGCTCAAACTTTGCTCCGCGATATGATCATTAATTTGCTTC
>KK118976.1:1079574-1129054 GCA_000611955.2 Stegodyphus mimosarum
GGGTTGTTCACTATCGCTCAAACTCTGCTCCGCGATATGATAATTAATTTGCTTCTTGCGTCGCTGCTGGGAAATGATCTTACTTTCTGTGCTCTGGGGTGTTCTGCAGTTCCTTCGTAGGTGGCCTTCAGCTCCGCAGTTCCAGCATTTTGGTTCTTTGTCATTACTTTTCCATCTCATGGCATTTAATTTTCTGTTTATATCGTCCGTCTTATTTTCCGAGCTCTTGAATATTCGGCAGTTCCTTTGCATGTGCCCTAAAGTACCGCAGTTCTAGCACTTTACTGTCGGTTTCTTATCACCAATATTCCGCTACAAGGCATTCACTTGTCTTGTTAAATCATCTAAACGAGCCATCAACTGAACCACTGGCTCGTCGACTCGCACAGCTCTGAGTGAGTGGTGACCTTTACGAGTTGCTTGCTGAGCTACTTCGAACTTCATAGCGTACACTAGAGCACTTTTTATATCCTTCACATCCGCCATTCGCAGTGCTTGCTGTATTTCAGGATCCCGGATGCCGTCGATGCAGGGACAGGATTTCTCTTGTTTCTGTCGGGCACTCCGAAAAGGCGAGGTGGAACACCCTTTCAACATCCGTGGCGAGCTCCTGGAGTGTTTCCGTAGGCTTCTGTTGACGGGACTTTAACTGAAGCCTGCTATAATCTTTTCTACACTTCTCTCCAAAACGCAGCTCTAAAGCACCGGACAGAGTTTCGAAATCTAGCCTTTTGTTTTCGGGAAGAGCCTGAAGGATATCCGCTGGGAATCCCATCCATTTGCTTCCGCAACTATAGAAAATTGTATCTTATACACTTGACAGGAGGTCTTCCCATCATATGTCGATAGCTTCAGAGAAGGATGCGCAGGCATGGCTAGTAATTTAAAAGTATCCGAATTACTTCCTGCCGTCGCTACGAATTTCTTTAAAGTATCAACTTCTTTGGCAACTGCGGAAACTTTGTCATCAATTTGTTGTTCCACTGCAGAAACTCTTTCTTGAATTTGTTCTTTCACAGCAGAAACTCTTTCTTGAAATTGTTCTTTCACAGCAGAAATTCTGTAATCGATTTGTTGTTCTACGGCAGAAATTCTCTCTTCTATTTGTTCTTTGACAGAAGAAACTTTATTTTCAACCGCGTCTATTCTTCCTTCCATAGCCTCAAATTTATTTTCTATTATGCAAGTAATTTCAATTTTCATTTTTTCTTGACTTGCTTTAACGGCTCTCATCTCTTCCTTAACGGATTCTTGACCCAATTTCATCTGATCTTTAACAGATTCCTGAACAGCCTTCATTTCTTCCATCTTTTCTTGAACAGAATTCATTTCATCTTTAACAGATTCTTGAACAGCTTTCATCTCCTCTTTCACGGAATCTTGGCCAGCTTTAATTTCTTCTTTAAATGCAGCAAAGGCTGCCATGAATTGCCTTAATTGTTCTTCCATTGCTCTAGTTAATGGCATTCAAAAACCCCACTCCTGACACCAAAAATTGTTACGTGCGTACGGGTTCGTTATATATTGAACGCACAAGTCGTTAAAAAGTTAACAAAAATTTATTCTTTCCACAAGAAATAATTTAAAATGCTGAAATATTTCTTCACAGATCTTCGCACAATATCACAATATCTCAAACGTTTAGCAAAAACTCAGTTCAAAACAGATAAAATAATTCTATCTCACAGCGAAATCGCTACAATCAATATAGTATTAAGTAAACAAACAGCAGTTCGCTTTTTACAGCTACAAGTATAACAGCAACAACAACAACAACTGAGATGAGGTGTCTCAACTCGGCTTTTATAAGCTTTTTAATTATCAATAGAACAATCACGATTTTTCTAGATTTTTCTGGATGGCAACAGTAATTACGAGATATTTATTTATTAAGCATTAAATGCACGCGCTTTTATTTTTATTGCTATTTTTTTTTCGACGTAGCTTTCTCTTCAAAAATCGTCTGCGTTGCACAGGGAATTAAAAAGGAATTTTAATTACAATTCTAAATGAATAGCCAAATAAATGTGAAATTCGTAACAATATAAAAACTCATTATTTTGTTAATTTTAAATAATTTAATCAGTGTTTCTTTAAAATAGCATTATTGATTTTAAGGTCAAGTAACGGAAAATTTCTTTAATCCTAAGTAAATTCCTTAAGAAATAAATCTTAATGAATGACGATTGCCTGAAGAACAAAAAATCTGAGATTTGCAACGTATTTTAACACACTAATTATTTTAACACACGTCAGTATGAATTATGAGACACAAAATTCTTTCGCGGCCTGCCATTTAGACAACGACTGTCAGTTAGTTAATCAAATAAATCATAGAACAGAATTATATGTAATTAAAATACAGATGTCCAAGGTTCAGGAATTAAATTTCCAGTTTAAATATACCACGCATCAACATATCATTAGTCTGACGACTTCTGTTAATAGACACAGATGAAGCATAGACCCAAGCATTTAATTAAGTATTTGTATTATGGTTGAACAATTTAAACTGTGTCACGATTGTTCTTTATTTTCGTGGTTTTATTAGGAATCACAGTTCTTTTATAGAGAGAAACTGCTTTTAAATCGTGTCGAATAAGAGTATTAAAAACTAATTCGAACTCGCTGATTTTTAAAACATGTTTATTTTCCTCTAATTTTTTTCTTTTTGAAGCAAAATAGGGCCACATTTCAAAACTAGGATTCATATGAAAAAATAGAATTTCTCCTACATAAATTCCTTTCTTTTCCTCTGTATTGAATCAAATTTTAAAGTTTATAACAAATAAGAATAATTATTAATCATAACTAATGCACAAAAAATTACACAAGCCTTGAAAAATTTGTTAAGAGGAGAAACTATACTATAGGAGTATAATATATAGTTAAGTTAGAAATTTAGAACATGATGATGCACATGCTTTTTTTCTTCTATTAGCTGGCGCTTGTGAATATTCACAAATCACTGTTGTTTTTTGTACTAATAATTTTTTTTCACTATTCGTTAAATAAAACACAACAAAGCAATACGCAAGCGCTGAAACAGATGCATTCTTTGTTCTGCCATTAGGATTTACGATTAACATAGCTAGAGGTAAAATGAGAAGCTGCAGGCGATATGCTAATTGCACAGAGTCAAGTATGAGAACAGCGATATTATGATATTGAAATTAGGTTAATAATGGTGAAATCATACAACTGATTTCTCAACAGAAAGACATCCAGTCCAGTCCAGTCAAGTATCGCAGCAATTGCACGATGTAACAGAAAGACATAGCATCATTACTTGCTATTGGTTAGTTAAAGTCTTCGTTTATTAGTCCAATGGGGCTTTATCCCTGAGGGACTATTGTTTTTGTTTTGCGATTTTGCGTCGAATCGTTCTGAATGTCCGTTTCACTTTTCAACTTGTTGCCACCAAATATTATCGCCCTGTATTATATTTGAAGAAATTAAATAATGAAGAACCTGCATAAATGTATATATGTTTCTCGTATTGTTATAAAACAACGATCTAGAGCCATCCAATTTTTAATGACGTAATCCTACTGCGAATATGGGCATCTGGAAGGCCAAATTTGAAATTTGGAATTTGTTTTATTATCGATTTCATATTTTGTAAAACTTTAACGGATTTTTGATTAACAAACTCGAAGATTTTAAAGAGACCAATGGCAGCATTGTACAGAAAAAACGTTTTTATCTCCAGCGCGTAAGACTGTGTATCGGATATTCTAAAGCTATTCTTAATTTAAAATTATTTTGCGACATTGCTCTTGAACTGAATTTTATGGTTTAAGGGCGAAGAACATGTTATTTAATAAATAAAGGTAATACACAAAATGTTAAAAAAACGCCCCTTTGGACCTAATTTAAATTATGAAACCTTTCAGATTTTCTTTTTTTAATATTTATAACGTTTTAATACTTAATTTTAGTTTAGTTTATAGTTTATATTTAATTTAAGTTGTATAAAAAACTTTCCTTTCATTTTTGCTATTATGTAAATACATTAGCATATACTATAATCATGTGACAGGGAAAACGACGCATTTATCAGAAAATTATTATAAGTACATTGTTATTTTTATAACACAAAGAGGAAATAACCAAATTAAAAATCAGATTTAAGAGGCTAGTACAAATCAATGTTAGAATTCATCTCACATATGCATAGAGGTGTTAATAAATACAAAAATGGCTACAGAAATAAAAGTGCTTGAAATACTTATACAACAACCCGTTTCATTTTTAAATGGTTCCCACCTATAGTGCGACTTTTATCCCATCGATGTAGTTGGGGGCCTAACACCTGTTGCATCCAAGTCTGCGGATTGTTGCTAGCGCAACATAAGGACCTCTTTCTAAAGTCTATAATCATTCATGGAACATGTGTATTCTAAAAGCAAGCTTTGAGCGGACCAAATAAATGAAAGGCATTTGGAGCTAAATCGGACATGTATGAAGGCTATTGAAGAAGCGTCATTCGAATTTTAGAAGACACTTCTAGGTTCACCACTACCTGAGGAGGCTTGATATTATCATAATAGAATAAAATGCTGTGATTCAATAAGTTTGGATGTTTAAGATGAATTAATGTAATGTCTGAAGCTGCAACATTGCATCGCATTATGATGGTATATAAGTAGTAGGGTGGTACACGGTATGCCGTAAAAGATGGCGCAGTACGTAGGTGTATTAATAGGTAGATTTTTTTCCGCTCAGGGCTGTCTCTGAACTTGCCGCACTTCTCAGTACACACCAAGAACGCTCCAAAATATCAAAACGATATACAGAGACATAAAGTACTTTGTTTATTTGTGAAATAAATCTTTAATTACACCATTCTAAATTATTATTTTTGTAGCTTTTACTGTTAGTAAAATTATCAGTGATATTATTAAAGTCTATTTTATTACATCATTTATATTCTATACAGTAAGATTTCGTAAATGCAAGATCTCTCTTATAAACTGAAGTTTGGTTAGAACTATAAAACAATTTATTCAGATAACTGCTCTCACAACTATTTATACCTAAAGTAGTCATGATGAAAATTTCCTGTTTAATTGCAATATCTGGAATTAAGTTCCATAGGCCATATTCTAAAACAAATTATGAAAGTTCAAAGAAGTAATCATTTGATGTCTCTGTTTCGTTTTCGATAACAACAGGATCAAATTTCTAAAGCCGTTTTCTCTCAACGAAGAACTCTTCTATATTTCATGTCATCATAATTATTACATAATTGGCATTTCGTATTTATATTTAAAAGATTCAGTCAGAAATAAAGAAAATAGAAAAAGACGCTGTTTTAAATACAATAATAGTTTCTTGGATCTATCTGCTGAGAGATAAAAAGAGTGTCATCAATTTATTTGTTACAATAGTTCAAGCATACACTAATTCTTCACCTACCATGAGTTTCTACTCGCTGCCTCTGATAATCCTGTATTATCCCCGGAACACTATTATTTGTTTATTCTAACTTACTCTTTCAGCGAAAAATACTGTTACAGATTTTGTATTTATTCAAAATTGTAATTAAAATTGCTTTATCTTCCCGTGCAACGCAGACGAATTTGAAAAGAAAGCTTTGTTGGAAAAGTAAAAATACAAGAGCGCGTGCATTTAATATTTAATAAATAAATATATCGTCATTGCTGTTGACATCCAGAAAAATCGAGAAATAGATTTTACCATAATGTTCTCGTGAATAATTAAAAAGCTTATAAAAGCCGAATTAAAACGCCTCAGCTCAGTTGTAGTTGTTTTAAGCGAACTGCTGTTTACTTATTGTTATTGATTGTTATTGATCATGCTGTTATTGATTGTAGTGAATTTGCTGTGAGACTGGATTAACTTTCCCGGTTTTGAATTGAGTTCTGTTTAACGTTTGAGATATTGTGATACTGTACGAATATCTCTGAGGAAATATTTCAACATTTTGTTTTATTTCTTGTGAGAAGAATAAATATTATTATTTTTTTTACGACTTGTGCATTCAATCCATTACGAACCCGTACGCACGCAACAATACTTTTAAAAGCTAATTCTTTATTCTCAAAAGAAAATATTTTTAATCTTTCGGGATTCATCTGACAATTTGTGTATTTAATACTTTAGTTTGGAGATAAATTTATGTTTTGTGTTCTTGAAGGACAAATTTCTACTAGCAAAAGAAATATTAGAAAGGAAGCCATTGTAATGCAACAAGCAATACAGCAGAGTCTAAATTTCTTCTCCACCAAATAATTTTCTATAATAATTAAAATTTTCGAGCAATTTATTTCATCACTCAACTACACCTCTTTATGCACTCATTACATTACACCCTAGACACTTTTAACTAGTGACTGAACTCAGAATATACTAAATATTAGATGAAGAAAAATTAAGCAAGAGAACGTATGTTAAAGTATTAGCAGTGATCATCTTAATTCGTAGTATCGGTTAACGTTTAGAGAGTAGTAGAGTTTGAAAATAAAGAAAGTAGAGAGTAGCAAGTAGAGTTTGAAAACACTGCTTCAATAGCAGAAAGTAGCTTACCCTATAACTAACTACATGCAACAGCACATAATATTTACAACTAATTCCTATAGAAGACAAGAAACTGGTATTTTAAGTCTCGGCGATAATACATAAAGATGTTAAAGTCAAATAACACTAATCTGCGTGAAAGAACGTCCGAATATGTATCTAATAATTGAAATTTTCTCTTATTAAATTGTTTTAATAACGCTTTTTAACCACGAAAAATACTGACAACTTTAATAAAGGATTTGAAGTCGCTTGTCTAGTTCCGGTTTTCAGCGATGCCAGATGGTAGATGACAACTTCGGAGGTCATTTGGGAATTGATGACCTAGTTCGTATTACATACAGTTTTAGATAAATTAAACCTATTTATGTTATATTCACTTAATGCTTCCATATTTGAAATTACATGGGGAAAACATTCATTTAGCTGATCTCCTAACTACTTTTCCTAATTATTACCAATACGTTCCGATATTTTTAACAGATAGTTTAATTCCGTTACTAACTTATGCCCAAATTAAATGTACCCAAAAAAGATGAGCAAAACAAATGTTTAATTTATTATCCCAAAGGGGCAATTTGCCCACAAGGGCTATTAATTTCGTTTTGGCATTTTGCGTTGATTCACTATAAACGGCGAATCACTTTTTAAATTGTTGCCACCAAACATGAGAGCCCTGTATTATACTTAAAGAAATTAAATAATGAAGAATCTGCATAAATGTATATATGTTTCTCGCATTATGATAAAACAACGGTACCTAGAGCCCTCAGATTTTGAATAACGTACTCTAGCGTCGCTTCAGTTCCGTCAAACTTCTAATTAAGTTTAGTTAAAGCGGAATGGCAACACCTTTATTGTCTCCAAGAAAAACAAAGGTCGGTATTCTATCGTGCGATTTAATGTGCATGTAAAATGTAAATAAATATTATGAATAAGTACACTCATGTCCATAAATTAAGGATAATGCAAAATCAGGCAAAGGAAAAGTTAGAAGCAAAACAAATTTGACTTATTTGTAAAGCTTATTTATTAAACAAAAGGCAAAGAGCAAAAAAAGATGCTATATGTTTGATATTATTAAAAAAATTAGCGATTTTTTCTCCCTGGAGCAAATTACAAAAAAAAACCTATTTACAAAAAACCAATATTACGTGGTCGGTATGATTGTTAATACATTGTATGTCTCCCAGACGATGCAATACAGTCCGTACAACGCCTAGGCATGATGAGTATCAAATTATCGATCTGATCTTGGGGGATATTACACCACTCAAAAAGCAATGCTCTCCGAAGTTCCGGTAGACATGTAGGAGGAGGTTGACGGGCTACAACCCGTCAGCCAAGCATGTCCCACACGTGCTCTACTGGATTCAAGTCCGGTGAGAATGCTGGCCAGTCCATACGGGTGATATCCTCCGAAGGCATTCGCTTACGACGTTTGCACGGTGAGGACGGGCACTGTCATCCATAAAAACAAATTGTGCGCCCATGGCGCCCCGAAACAAACGTACATGTTGTTCCAGAATGACGTCCCGATAGATTTGGCTTGCCATGGTTCCAATTTGAACATGCAGGTCAGTTCTGGAACCCAGAATAATTCCACCCCAAACGAGCACTCCTGCACCACCGTAACGGTGTCGTTCAATGATGTTTTCTTGGTGGTAACGGGTACCTGGAGCTCTCCATATGAAAGTCCGGCGAGAATCAGACTGCAAGCTAAACCTGGACTCTTTGGAAAACATCACACAAGCCCACTGTTGCGGTGTCCACCATGCATGCTCTCTACTCCAGGCTAACCGCAGGCGACAGTGAGTTGCAGTAAGTGGAACGCATCTGACAGGTCTACGAGCATATAGACCAATCTGCCCTAAGCGTCTGTACACGGTCTGCCTTGAAATTGTCGTACCAGTGGTTGAAGAGAGCTGACGAGACACGTCTGAGGCTGTGCTCCGCCTGTTTCTTTTGGCAGTAACTGCCAAATACCGGTCCTCATTCGACGTTGTAACTCTGGGGCGACTTGTGCTGTAACGTCTACTCACATTACCATCGTCTTTGAATTGTTGCCAAAGCCCGGAGATGACACTCTGGGCAATTCCAAGTTCGTCTGATACTTCCAGTTGGGTACGCCCACATTCCAGAAGGCCGAAAATTCTACCACGTAAAAAATCATCCAAATGCGTCCTTTGTGTCATAACTATTCGGTTATTGCACTGAAATGCTTATAAAGCGCCTGCGAACAATTTTACTTCTTTGCCTACTTCCTACTTTTTACTTACTTCCTTGTATATCACTCTCTTACACCCTCGTCATTGTGACGTACCATCGGTGTCATCTGGTTACTTCCTGAAATTTGCATATGATTCTTGAAGATGTGTGTAGTGATTTTACAGGTGATATATTTATTTTAGAGTTCGATTTCCGCGTGACTCCGAATTATCCTTAATTTATGGACATGATATATATATAACGTTGCAAGGAATAAAATATTGATTCTATTGGGGTCAGAGAAGTGTTATTTTCCTACATTTGTATACGAGACACTTCACTGGTGTATCCGGCGTGATCGAATTCTGCAATGGCTGACGACGAGGAAACCGAAATTAAAGCAACAACTGCGTCTGTCGCCAAGGTAAGCGTTAAAGTTCCTACTTTTTGGAAGCCAGATCCTAAAATATGGTTTATTCAACTAGAAGCACAATTTATAAATGCAGAAATAAATGTAGATCAAACAAAATATGATTATGTTCCATTGAACCCGATATTTTGTCACAAGTATCTGATATTCTGCTAAATCCGCCTGAAGATAATACATATCAGGTAATTAAAAATAGACTAATTTCATTATATGCAGATTCGGAGACTCAAAAAACCCAATAATTACTGAGTGAATTAGAACTGGGTGACAAAAAACCATCTCAATTGCTGTGGGCGATAAAGTAACAGATACTTTCCTAAAAACAGTGTGGCTACAACGTTTGCCCTTTAATATGCGTAGCATTGTATCTGATAGTGGTGAAGATTTGTCAAAAGTGGCTACAATGGCCGATAAGATTTGGAAACCCTGTTACTCCACAAATAGCAGCTGCTTCCTCCATAACGGAAGTAATTGAAAACGGAAATGATTGAAAGATTATAAAACAGGTTAGTTAACTTGCAAGTTTCTGCTTTATCCAAGCAACGTTAAGCCGTCCCTGTCGTAACCGATCCACATCAAGAGATAGGAGTTACAGTGATAAGTCATTTAAGTGTAAACAACCGTGCAAGTACTCTTAAAAGCACAAACAAATAGCCCGGAAAACCAGCTCTCCGTCTCTCATTGACGACGGAGAGACAAGTCGTCTTTTCATCAGCGACAAAGAATCGCCTGCCCTATTTTTAATAGATACCGGGGAAAAAATTTAAGTCATTTCTCCCTTAAACTTCAGATAAAAAAAACCATCTAAAAATTAGAACTCTTTGCTGCAAATGGCACGAAAATCAAAATATACGGCCAAAAATTACTCAAGCTTGATCTTGGGACTCAGACGATGGTTCACATGGCCTTTTGTAATTGCGGATGTAAACAAACCGATAACATGTATGGACGTTCTTGCAAATTTTAACCTTTTGGTAGATTCCAAAAATCTCAAGTTGTTTGATGGCACTACATTGTTAACAGCCAATGGAACTTGTTTTCAAAATAATAACAATATTCTAATTTTAAATGCCGTAAATGATCCATATAAACGTATCATTAACGATTTTCTGGATTTGTTAAAACTGAATGTAGTTAATAATATAGTTAAAAATCGTAACACCGAACATTATATCGAAACCAGAGGTCCACCAGTTTTCGCTAAAGCTAGGAGACTATCAGCTGAGAAATTCAAAGCGGCTAAAAAGGAATTTGAATTTATGCTCCAAATGGGTTTATGCAGGCCATCCAAAAGTAACTGGTCGAGCCCACTACATCTCACTATGAAGAAATCAGGTGATTGGAGACCTTGCGGAGACTATCGAGCGTTAAACAACGCCACGATTCCTGACAGATACCCTCTCCCATTTTTAACAGACTGCACTTACATTTTAGCTGGAAAAAGAGTTTTCTTATCTATAGACCTCATTACAGCCGGGAAGAAGATATTCAACAAATTCCGGTTCGGGAAGCAGATATACCAAAAACGGCCATTCTCACTCCTTTTGGCTTATTTGAGTTCCCATTCATGAAGTTCGGCCTACGAAATGCGGCCAAACGTTCCAACATTTCATGAACAGTGTGTTGAATGGACTAGAAATCGTGTTTTGCTATTTGAATTGACATTCTAATAGCCTCTCCTGATGAAGAATCTCATCGACAACATATAGGAGCAGTCCTAGATAGACTAAATGAATATGGCCTGTGTGTTAATGAGGCAAAGTGTAAATTCGGTCAAACAAAACTTGCATTTCTGGGATACGAAGTGTCAGCTGAAGGACTTAAACCTCTTTCAACGAAAGTTGATGCCATCAAAAATTTCCCAGAACCGAAGTCATTCACTGGTTAAAGACGATTTTTAGGTATGGTGAATTTTTACCACAGATTCATACCAAATTGTGCAAAACTGCAACAACCTTTACCAACATTGCTCAGTGGTATCAAAACGAACAGCAAAAAAGAAATAACCTGGACGGCAGAAACAAAAAACGCCTTCCAGATTTTAAAAGATGCACTTATTCATGCCACAAACTTAACTCACCCATCCGAAAAGGCTGAAATATCTCTAACAACTGATGTTTCCGATACTGCCATTGGAGCCATTTTACATCAGATTGTGAACAATTAAAAACAACCTTCAAGTTTCTTTTCCCGAAATTTGGCACCGGCACAGCAAAAATATAGTGCCTATGACAGAACTCTTATCCATCTATACAGCAGTGGAACAATTCAAATACATCTTAGAAGGATGACCTTTTGCAATATACACGGATCACAAACCACTAACATTTGCCTTCCAACAAAATTTGGAAAACGCTTCGCCACGGCAAGCTAGGCAACTGTCATATATTGACCAGTTCTCAACCGATATCCGATTCATACAAGGGGATGAAAATACCGTGGCTGACGCTCTCTCTCGCATAGACACCATTTCTGTACCATCTGTAATAGACTTACAAAATATAATAAACTGTCAAGAAAATGAAGATCTAGAGACACTGAAACACAACTCAAACTTTAAAATCCTACAGATCCCTATGCCAGACAGCGACAAGAAAACTTACTGTGATACTTCAACAAATTATAATCCACCATACATCCCTGCAGTTTTAGCAGAAAATATTTTTGTCAATCCATAATTTATCTCATCCTGGAATAAGATCCATGATAAAATTGATAACACGACGTTTCATATGGCCGAATATGAATATAGATTGGCAACTATGGACTAGAGCATGTTTATCTTGCCAAAGATCTAAAGTTCACAGACACACAGTCATCTTTAAAAGAATTCAAAGTACCCCCTCACAGATTCCAGCATTTAAACATAGATCTGGTTGGTCCGCTACCTCCTTGTAAAGGATTCAAATATCTTCTAACCATCATCGATCGTTATACACGATGGATCGGAGCGGTACCGTTAGAAGATCAATCCGCAGAATCTATTGCTAAAGCTTTGATTTATACTTGGTTTTCAGGCTTCGGAATTCCGAATGGCATAACATCTGACCAAGGTCGGCAATTTGATAGCCAACTTTTTCAAGCTTTAAAAAAAATATCTTAGTTTTCATAGAAACACTACAACTACGTACCATCCAATGGCAAATGGCCTGATCGAAAGACAACACCGAACTTTAGCTGGAAGCATTGCCTTTCGTTCTTTTAAGCATAAGATCTGCCGTAAAGGAAAACTTAGGTTGCTCATCCGCTGAACTTGTATACGGAACCGCTTTAGCATTACCAGGAGAATTCTTTTCAACAGTAGCTCATATGAAATAGTCTGAATTTTCTCAAAACCTTCAGAACACAATAAGATATATGAAGTTAAGTCCTACCACCACCCATGGAAATAGAACAGTCTCTGTTTTTAAACATCTTCCCAACTGTTCTCACGTATTTTTATACAACAACATTAATAATTCTTCACTACAACCTGTCTATCTTGGACCATATCCTGTAAGAGTAAGAAAGGATAAGTATTTCGATATTGAAATCCACGGAAAAGTTAAAAGAGTTTCATAGACAGACTAAAGTTATATCTTCTAGTGAAAGATTCTGATATTCCTTTCCAAGACTCCCATTCCAAGAAAGCAGAACTTGAGGAAACACCTGCACTCAAAAACACTGAAGAAAATTCAGAAACTCAGCATGAAACCAAGACTACTAGAACCGGCAAACATGTGAAGTTCCCCAGTCACTTTAAAGACTATTTTCCATAATCGCTGTCACTAGGAAGGGGGTGTAGCATCGCTTCAGTTCCGTCAAGTTTCTAATTTAGTTTAGTTAAAGCGGAATGGCAACATCTTTTCTTGTCTCCGAGGGAAACAAAGATCGGTATTCTATCGTGCGATTTAATGTACATGTAAAATATTATGAAATAAATAAATATTATGAATAAGTACATATAACGTTGTAAGGAATAAAATATTGATTCTATTGGAGTCAGAAAAGTGTTATTTTCCTACATTTGTATACGAGACACTTCAGTATTTCTCCATCCGAATATGGGCATCTGGAAGCCCAAATTTGAAATTTATAATTTTTTATTATCTATTTCATATTTTGTAAAGAATTTATGAGTTTCCGATTAAGAAACTCGACGATTCGAACTGAGCAATGGCAACACTGTACGAAAAAAAAAATTTTATTACCTGCGAGCAAGACAGTGTATCGGAAATTCTACAGATATGCTCATTTTAAAATTATTGTGCGATATTGCTGTTGAACTGAATTTTATGGTTTAAGTGTGAAGAACGTGATATTTAATAAATAAAGATAACACACAAAACGTTAAAACAACGCCCCCTTTGGGCGTAATATAAAAATCTGAATCAGATTTTTTTAAATATATTTTTTGTTATTAAATACGATTTGAGTCAAAACATTAGTTTTTAATTCAGCTTTTTTTTAAACTTTAGTACACGCCTTCCTTGATCTTATTTAATTATTATTGATATATTGAGTTGAACTGTTCCAACTATCGTGTATTATTTTCGTACGATCTTTTTGGGAATGTATTAATGAACATTGGGATTTATGCATTACTTTATCTTCGTAAAGCAGCCATTATGAAATATCACTTTTATTTATAATCACCTTATTTATTATCACCTTTCTTTATTTAAAAAATGATACATAAGCAATTTCCTATTCAAAACATTTATGTGCATAATACATACATTGTATTGCTTTTTATTACTCTTGCCATTACAGTACACCAGGTTTACAATAACTTTTTACTTACAGTAAACTTCCTTTCAGTTGGCATTCTTCAATAAAATGAAAACTCTAAACGTCACAACGGGTGCGTTAGATTTATGAGTGCAAAAGCTTAGGAAAACATCCTGCACTTTATTTATGGCATTTTAAATAAAATCTAATACGGTGTTTGCTAGTCTTAAGCACTTCAACCATTAACGACTTTCTTTTTCTGTGCATACTAGTTAAACAGATACTTATCCTGCGGCTCGTATCGCTATACAAAGTGTATCATTTTTATGTCTCAAATGTAAAATCTGAGATTTAGAGTTTTATATTCATTCTCTTGCATTTGGTAAGTTAGATATTCTTGCATTTGAACTTTGCTATCAACATAATTCTTTCCATCCAGTGTAGCTGCTCAGTTTGAAATTTTTACTTTTAGACAAACAAATACAATTTATAAAAAAAAGTATCGTGAAAATGGTTCTTAATTTTGATTGTTTTAAAAAAATTACTGTAGAAAAATATTCATTCATATCCGCTTAGAGGATGATCAGTGTATCATTCTGGTAATTTTAAAATTAGAGTACCATATTTTTTAAATTAGAGTACCTAAGTTTTTTTTTTCAAAACTTAATAAATATCTAACTCTTAATCTCCTAATGAAAGCAATTTTAATCAGTTTAACTGATAAACAGAAATATATAAATTTTCTCCGTCATAGGGAACGTTTCCCACTAAATAAAGCATTATTTATGTTTAATCAAATGCGGGCTCTAATACTCAGTTGTAAATTCCAAATATTACTATTTAAGCTTTTTTAGACGTTAAGTATTATGTTTTCTATCTCCAGTCCTGATGCATCTCATCACAATGTAAGAGGCCAAAAATACATGCAAAAGTTTTTAAGATCCTAGAAATACAGGGGCAAGCAAAGCTGTAGATATCTTTTCCTTTATAAGGTATCTTCTCCCTCTTTCCAACATGCCTTCGTGGTGTAACGGTAGCACACTGGGCACGTATTCGAGAGCTCCAGGGTTCGAGTCCCAGCGAAGGCAATGCACCTTTTCCACGTTCCGCATCAAAAAAAACCTAATAACGTTACACCTTTTTCATTTTCAAGTTTTTAGATATGCGTGTCACCCCGTTAGTGGCCGATCGGTTAAGATACCTAAATACTGGTAGTTATATCTGGGTCGAACCTATCCGAATGGGTTGTCTGCACGAGTGGTTTTCATGCTTTTCTCTTTGACAATACGAGCGAGTGTTTCATGGAACATCCTCCATGAAATCATCCTTCCTTTAGGCAGATAACCCTCATGAGCTTTGCCGTGTTCAAATAACCATAATCATGACAAAATATCAAGTTATTGAAAAAAATGTGTTACATTTTATTAAATTGCTTATACATCAGCCGAAACAGTATTTAATGATTAACGTATTAAATACAACTTACATATTTGTATACCAATTGAAAGAAACTTTAAATAAGATATAAATTCAGTTGATGCAAAAACATTTGAATTTATTGAAATATAACATTTTCAATAACCATTTAAAGTTAGAACGTATGAAACCACCACTCTGCAAATAATATCAAATATATAAAATTTATTTGAGTTGCTGAATTTTAAAAACTCTTTCTGGTTAATAAATGGAGCGAGTCGTATCTCATCTTTTGGATTTTAGATACATTATCAGAACACATTGAATGACTTCGAGAAGTGTATCTCTTGCTGCACAGTTTTAAAAGAGATATATTTCATATTTAATATGTTCTACAACAAATAGTTATAAGAAATTGAATTATCCAAATCATTTCGCCAAAAAACATAAACCTAGAATCAAATTTCTAGCATACAGTCGTTATGTTATGTTCGTGAGGCAATGACTTAAATCAGACATTCATGCAGTAAATAAGTTTTCGTCTAGTAAACATTAACAACGTACACTGGAAAATCTTAACAATGTCAGACTTTTTTAAGTGTGTATCCTATTTAAGCAAACATCACCATTTGTAAAAGAACGGCATTCTAAAATATAAGAATTGGTTTAAACTACTAAGACTTTCTTTAGTTACTGGTGACAATACTGCATAATTTTCCGTATGCGTAAGAATATTGTAGCTGAAATACACCCGTGCTCAAAAAAGTAAGCAACAAGCGCTAAAAGAAAAGGTACAATGTGAAAAGGGGAATTAAAATATACAACTTATCTATGAGGTAGCGGTTCATCGCCAAATGAAAATAGGCAACCAAAATTAACATTAAACGCAATCCCGCATTCACACCAAAACGCCTTAAAAGGGGGCATGCCGGACCTACCCATCAATTCGCAAGCAGGGATAGTTCCGTGTAATCCGAAATAGCCAAACCGAAAAGCATGAGCCGAAGACACCATTTGCGGGATGAAATGCGCTGGAGCGTTCTACGTGTTGCAAGCTGGTGCAAGGTAATCCGCTGCTGCGAGAGAGTTGAATGTGCATCGTAGTGTTATTAATAGGCTGTAGAATCATTATCAAAGGGATCAAAACTCCTGTAGAAGATGTGGATCTGTACGTCGGCGGATACCACAACGGCAGACGATCGGTTCCTGTTATATGTGCAAGACGCCGTAGATCACTGACAGCACGGCAACTGACGTCGCATCTCTCTGTTTCTGTAGGACAGCCCATACACCGCCAAACTATGCCGCGGCGACTATATGAAGGTGGACTGTACGCCCGTGATTTCTGTCCTTTCATGTCACAGCGCGGTTGAATTGGGCCCCTAAACTTCGCAGTTGGACACCAGAACAGTGGCGCTATGTACTCTTTCCAGATAAGTCTCGATTTAACATCCAGAACGATTCCCCAGGGGCAATGATTAGGGTAGAGCCATGGACACGCTATCGGATGCCAGACATCGTCGAAAGAAGCCATTACAGAGGAGATTTACTTTATATGGGCTATGATGGCAACTAATGGCAGCAACCACTTTTACGTGATTCCTGGTGGTTCCGTCTCAGCCATCCGATACCGATATGCAATTGTACATTCTCTCGTGTATCCTTTCATGTCTTGAAAGGGTACCAACGCGATATTTATAGACCATAACGCTCGCTCTCATAGGACTCGAGTGGTGCGGAGTTATCTAGAGAGTGGAAAC
Organism: Stegodyphus mimosarum; assembly: GCA_000611955.2. Classification (NCBI taxonomy): domain Eukaryota; kingdom Metazoa; phylum Arthropoda; class Arachnida; order Araneae; family Eresidae; genus Stegodyphus; species Stegodyphus mimosarum. The sequence continues at coordinate 1,096,642 of KK118976.1, forward strand.
CATTCCACATCTGCGATGGCCTGCTACATCACTACACCTGAATCTCACAGAACATATGTGGAGCACTTTGTGACGACATACAGCAAATGCAGTGTGCCGCCCAGCACCCTTCAAGATCTCCGACTTGCATTACTACAGGAATGGGTGCTACTGCCACAGCAAGCGATCAACGACACAATTGGCAGCTTACCTCGCCATTATCAAACATGCATTTCAGCGAAAGGGTATCATACCCGTTATTAGCGTGATGTTTCCATTGCACATTCTTCCGATTCATTTGGTCTTTCGCGATGTGATGGTAGTAATGCATGTGTTTTTGTACGTCTTTGCTTTACTATTTGCTGCGTGGTCTAGTAATGCCACACCAGCCTCTTGAATCAATTTCAAGTTTTTGTTTTAATCCGTGTTTTGCCTCTGTTGCTTATTTTTTGAGCAGAAGTGTAATTGTGTCTTCAAAAAACGAAATAAACCACCGTTTCAGAAACCCAATAGTATGAAATTATTCTCTGATCTGCATGTTATTTTTTCATATTTTGTAGAAATGTATCAACTTATTGTACTTCGGTTTGTTTAATCTCGATAAATATTCATAAAACAAGGATCCGTTAAAATAATTGTTAAAAAAAAGAGATTTATCAATAAGTACAATAAGTAATCCTATTACTTAATCTTACCTTATCAGTAAACAAATCTTATTATTTATCAGTAAGTAGGATCTCCATATTTCTTATGGAATATCAGCTTCTGTAAATTTGTCTTTTTGTATTATCTTAACAGTGCAAATCAATTTCTTAAGTTTCTACAGATATAGTTTTATCCCATTTCTAACAAATGCACTCAAGTGTGACTGTGATTTTTCTTCATTTACTTCTCTTTTAAAACCTGAACCAAATCAAGCACTCTTTTGACCTTTTTCAGTAAGGAAATAATGTTCTGTTATTTCAATATTTTTAATTTAAAGCTTATTAAGGGATCATTCTGTAACTTTTATTTCAAAACATTAACCAGTTTTTTTTCCCTATTTGACTTTGTTTTTTCTTCCTAACCAATTTTTCGTAAGTTTTTTCTTCTTCAGTAAATTATCTGACAGTGTTTTTATTTGGACTGCTTCAAATCCCAGTGAAAATGCTGCTGCAAGAGATTTTGTTGTTTTCTTGAAGCGTAACATAACACCAGTCACTTTCTCTTAGAAGTTCTCTACAAAGGCAGTCCTTCTCCTTCAGAAGAAAGCCTTCAAGTGCTTTGCCTTTATCAACTGACCAATCAATTAACCACCTAATTCAAAGCTTTTTATGTTGATTATTCAATTAATTATTTATTCTATTACGGTTTTTAATCATTTCTACAGCTATTGCGTATTATTTTATGATAGATGATTTCAATTTTGGAGGATCCAGTGCCTAAAACATCATTTTTTCTATAAAATAGTATAGTTAATAAAAATACACTCATGTTTTGTTTACTGTGGTTATTTTAGATCAGAAAATTAAAAGACAAATTGACGAAAATTATCCTCTAGGCTAACTTATAGAAAAACTGCACCCATCTTTTCTAAATAAAACTTCCCAATTCTGAAATTTTTACTTCGAATTCAAGATAAACAAAACAGAAAATTTTAGCAGCTAACAAAAATATAATAGCCTTTTCCGAGAACCTTATCCTTAATAGTGACTCTACATCCGTGAACTAAAACAAAGAAAGGTAATAAAGCTTTTACTAAATATAATTGGATAGCGTTAGATTTTTTTCCCTGCTTTCATAAAAGCTTTCTAGCAATGTGATCCGGACATTTTGAAACTCCACTTGAGACCTTTTACCGTCAGTGTTATATGATGCTTGTTCTCCTAACAATATCTGTGCTGCACTAGAATCTTCTCAACAGCTTACAAAGGGAATCAGTGAGTTAAGGTATAAATTACAGAAGTTATATAAAAATCGTTTGATATAGGAAATAATACATAATATGTTAATTAAATACGAGTTAAAAATAAATTAAAACTAATCAGATTTAACTTTTTTAAAACGAAGAAGCTTTTAAAGTTAACAAACAATGCATATATAGAAAACTATTTTATATGAAAATAAATCTTACGATTTAAAAGGGTTTAAAAAGATTTTTAAAGCATTTGAAGATACTATAAATAAACTAGAAATGGAAATTAAGGCGTAATTCAATGTACACTTTTGATGCTACTAATAAGATCTACTATACGAGAAGATTCAGTGTTAATAGCAAGTTCCAGTATATAAAGATATATTTTGCCATGTCATCTGTAATTCAGACCTTGGTATGAGGGATGTGATCTGCTTTATAGTACATTTTGGCTATAAGATACTATTTAAGTAATTTGGAACTTAAATATTAACGGAACGTCCTTGTTTAGTTTGGCGATTTTTATATATGCAAAGGTAAAAGTTATACATCGGATGCAGATTAACCGATTTTCATGACCTTTTTACTTTCTTGTGCGAAGTAAAGGAAGTATTGTAATCATGAAACCTTCCGAGTATCATATTTTAACGAAAATATCCATTTTGACCGCTATCGAATGCAATTTAACGATGTTTTTGCGTGACATGTGTACATAAGGACAGACTAAAAGACTCTTTTCCCCAAAACGAATTATAAAATTTTATTTCAAATGGATTCAGAAGAGATTTTTTCGTGGAGTCTGTACATACGTATGTATGTATCTCGCATAACTCAAAAACGAATAGCCTCAGAACTTTGGAATTTTGTATATAGGACTGCTATTAGATTTTGTATCTTCAGTGTCTTTTTACCGAGTGGGGCAAAAATTAAACTCATTTTTCTGCGTCGAAAAATCTGCCTCCTTGCCCGCTGGCCGAATTTCGTTTTTGCGTAGAAACTCTAATTTTAACTGTAAAAATTTTTTTTTAATTGTTTTAACTGTATTTGGGGTTTTATTTTTTTCTATATTTTTCAATTTTTAATGAAGATATTTTGAGGTTTTATGCATTTTTGCTTTGTCGCGAACTGAGAACAGAATTAATTGATTGAGAAGTATATCGCTAATGAAATTCGAGGAAATAAGTGTTTCGTATTTGCAGCAAATATTGTCGCCAGTCTGCCTTGGACAGAGGAGAATGCTTACGAGTAGCGCATGCGCATTAGGTAAGCGGCGCTGAATCGCCTGTGAGAAACGGTTTCTTTTTTATTTGTTTAATTTCTTTTATACATAGTTTTAGATTTATTATAGCGTTTGAATAGAACATGTGGCAATGATTAGATAATTCTTCAGTTGATACAATTTTTGTGCATTTTGAGTTAAGAAATGAGTGAGATGTAACGCTGTTTAAGTGGACGTAGCGCCACAGTGTGTCGCTATGACAAATAAATATAGTGAATTTTAAAGAATGCATTTAGTCCATTGTGTTTATGCGCTATCGACGAAGTAGATTTAATTCAATTCAATAAGTTTAAATGAAATGCAGGGGAAAATGCACATAATTTAACATTCCGTACAAGAAAATCATTTGGTGTACGTATCATATTTTTTAATAATGTTCCCAGACTACGAATATTCATTCTAAATCGGCAAACATTATCAACATATCAAAAGAAAACACACTTTAAAAATTTAAAATACAAATTTTAATCATTAAATAAGAATTATACAACATATTTAAAAATAAATAAAATACATTTTTTTCACGAAATCCTTCTATAATTTTTTAGGGTTGCTTATCGCCTTAATGTACCCAGCGATCTGTTTTCGTCTAAATAAACACCAGAGAATGGCACAAACAATGACACTGTTGCCTTTAGCAATTTTGTGGCAAAATGCTGTATTCCTGCAAAAATTTTACCGCAGTTTTTTTCATTTCATTTCATTGCTCTGTAACGGCTTTTCATTCTACAAGTGATATTTTAAAACTGAGTTTAAAGCAAAAATTGGCATGATTTCTCCTGAAGGATTGTTAAGAGCATGGTTACCTGAAGTTGGGTTATCTGCCAAAGTTTGGCTAAGTTAACTTCGACATACCGAGGTCGACTACGAATAACGTCATTAACAGAAATATGTTAATGTAACTACAGTAAAAAAAGTCTGTATTAACTCATGGATCGTTATAACACTCAAAAGAAAATATCTGCTATCAGCCTGTACAGTTTTGATTGTAGCAAACTTGTACATTGATTATAAGGGTTCAGTTAACATCAAAATATGCGCAGAGACTTGAATTAAAATTTTGCGGAATAAGTCAGAGGTATCCAGTTATAATAAGCCTGGAGTTTACAGTCGCATTTATTTACCAAGTGGAGGGCCGCAACTTGAAAATAAAGGATAGTCCTTTATCGAGAATGCAAATAATTGCATTTATTGCTATTTACAATATTATTGCTGGAAAATATGAAATTAAATATATTATAAGTGATATATTTATTCAATGTAATAGACGAGCGCAATTTAGTATCATTTAGAAGCATCAGGTTATCCACATCAATTTATATTGTTGTGAACAACAGAACATGCAGAAGACAGTTTGTGAAGCAGCTTATCTTAGCTTCTTCTATTAATATATTTCAGACTGGGAAATGCAGTTAAGGCAAAAAGTGCTTCCAAACAATGAGATCATTTTACGACCAAAAAACGTACAAGTTATCGCAAATTTCTTGGGGGTAATTTTTTTTTTTGAAACGGTAGATCAGCCTAAAAGATCACTAGGTTAGCAATATAAGTATCTCTCCTAAAACACGGTAGATAGGTTTCTAAAAAATACTGCATTCGGTGAAATCGTGTTATACAAAACTAAAAACCAATACAAAATAGAGGGATGAGTCCAGAAAACTTCTAAAAATAAATTATTTTTTAATGGTTATCATTGTTTCCTCATTTAATCTTTTTTTTAACTTAAGGACTTTTTGCAACATGAAATTCCTTTTCTCTTTTGCCTTTCCCTTCTCTCCAAAGTTGTAAAAAAATCGTATTTTCATGTCCAAAGAAATATATTTCCTTTTAAAAGTTCGTTGCTTACCCAACTTACGTAACCTACAAAGTGAACACTTGTAGCTCAAGATACATACTGTGTAAATGACGAGCATGATTCATTTCAAAAAAATTTCGATGTCACAGAATGCATATATTCCGGAAATTTATTTTATTTTTATGTCTATAAATAAATAAGTTGTTATTGTTATTACAAATGATGGCATAGAATGTAACTTATTTTCGTAAATGTTTAGAATAAAAATCGTGGTATCAAATATATTCATAAATAAAGCGAGGTTTATATGCATATGCATTTGTAAAAGGGTTTACGCATATGCATTAACGTGCTAGAATGAAATCGTGTTGCCGTGCTATACGACGGTTTCCGAAATCTTATCGTGCAAGAAAGAAACCGTATTATATAATTAATTTCCGCCCCAGTTTGGGGGGAACATACCCCGGAGGGGGGCGATCTGAAGGTCTCCCACCCCTCTTCTTCCCCTCCCGTAACCTCTTGAAAGAACATTCAGCTGGTTGTTTATTTTAAGTGCACTCCCGTCGCACAGGCACTAAACGCTTATAAACATCCATGCCTTCTACGGGATTCGAATCACCGGGCCCTTTGGTACGGCAATCAGCGTCATTAACCACTATACCGCTGAGCGACTCCACTAGATTTACAGCTGGTCGAGAGATTTAATATCTTGAATGGGGAAGAACAGCTGGATACGGCCAAAAAAATAATAATAGATTAGAAGAATCACCTGCGACAAGTTTGTACTAAACAAAGCTAAATCGAAGAGCCTAGAAAATAGTAAAAATGTATATCTTTAAATCTTTTTAGGAAGCGAGTGAAATATTTCCCCTAGCAGCGCTATTTGGTAGACAAGGCGGAGTGGTTAACGAATGTTTTATTGCATCTTGGCCAACTTTCATGGTTCGATGGCAACGAACTTTTTACGGGATAATACGTAAGTACCTTAATACTTTCTAATTAGAAAAAAAAAAAAAATCTCAGGTATTATTAAAAACGTACTTTCGAAACTTGACCATGCTTTTATTTTTGGCTGGCTTTAATCTGTTAATCCTATATTACCAAGTTGTGCCCAATGTATTCTTTTGTAGGATACTATTTTATTACGTGGGAATTACTATATTATTCGCTAATACATTACTTGTCTTGAAATAAAACTAATTTCAGTCTTTTTAAAGGATTTTTCATTGAAATGTAATATTTTTCAACGTATAGACATTATTTCTGTCTGTATGTTAGAACTTTTATCCGTGTGTTTTCAGAAAAAAAAACTAAACAATATATATGCCTGATAAGCCTTGTAACTGTAAATTATACTTTTCATTTAGATGGCTATTAGACTGTGAAAATATTCTTATTTACTTGTATACAAAATGAAGCAAAATGCTGCTTAAATTCTTTGATTAAAGCCCTACTACTGTAAGGGAATATTTTTTTAGAAATTATACCTGTTGAAAGGAATACTAAGCACTCCGTTAAGAAAGATTCTTGATAACGTTACAAGGCACCCAGGATTAGTCCAGATAACCTGAAATTTGTAATCAGGTCCGAAGCAGGGTCCGGTATTGAAATATATCAGAGATTTTTAAATGAGAGTGACTAGCGATGTAACTAAACGCATTTGCCACTAAATGCGTCAGCCTCCAGCAGAAAGGAATTTTTCGATTATAAACATCATTTGATTGTCAAAACAATAATGAAAAACGTTTTAAACTTGAAAGTCAGTTCCAAATATTCATTTTGTTTTTTTTTTTTATGAACATGTAAAATCTAGCAATGTGTTTCTGAGGAAAATATTATATAATAAAAATATGCTGTCTCAGTCATGTACGTATCTTCTCTGCAGCTATGCTACAAAAGCGATCCAATTTACTTTTCAGTATACTGAATATTTTGTTGTTGCGCATGATCCAGGATTTTTTTCCCTAAATTCTGGTAACCCTAACTTTTTGCAATTGATTAGCAACCAAACAAATTGTTATCAATATATCAAATACTTCCGAATTGGTTCATAACCAATACTAATAATTTTCAAATATTCTTACATAATAAATAAAAATTTCCTTCAATTTCTTACCTTATACTAAAAAAAAGGAACAAAATTGCTTTCCAAAATACATATTACAGGAAAAAAGAATAAATACACGTACCAGTTAGAAGGAATATAACTTCATTGAAAACTTTCTTCACAATTGACTAGTAATCAGATAAACAATTGGTTTAATTTTTTATTACTTTTTCTTTTCTCCTTTTTATCAAATATTTTCAAATGGTTAATAACCGTTAGTGATATTTCAAATATCCTCACTGTACAAATGAATTGTTTCATTAAATCTTTTATTTTTGCTAAAGAAATGAAAAAAAGAACTTTTTGTTCCCTAAAATATATTTCATACGAAGAAACAGCAGTAATAAATACTTCACTCAGCGAAAAGTACAGTACTTTGTACAGGACACTATTACAGACTTTTTAAAGCACAAAAATAATATGTCATGATTGTACTGTTTATTGGTAATTACGGTTAACAGAATAGACAGTGTTATAATAATTTTTTAAATGAATGGAACAAAAACAGTAACTTACTTTGCAGTAAGCTTTTGTAAGCTAAACGAGAATCAATTAAAATACCGTATTTTTTTGGAATATAAAATTATGCATTAAAGAAATATGGCTTCTTCGTTAATGATCACGACAGGCAAACGATATTTAAAAGAAAAGAACGAAAGAATTCTTGCTAAAAGATTCTTGGAAATGTATAATTTAAATTTAGTGAAAAACTTACCTGAAGGTAGTTGAGCTGCGGAATGATGATACAATACCCAAAAGTAAAAAAATAAAAATAATGAATAAAAACTAGTCCGCCTAGGCAACACACTTTTCTCCATTATTCCTACTTCGGCGGATATTAAAATTAAACATCAAACTTATCCCGCTTTACGGCATATTTCAAACACGAACTTTCACCCTAAATTCGAAAAGTTTTAAACCGAAAATAAAGATTTATTGCCAACCACTTGCACACGATCCACGAGGCCACGCCAGTCAACGTGCCAGCAATTTCTCGAATTCTGCAAAGCTAAACGAAGCGGGAAGCGAAACGAAGTAAGAAAAAAGTGCAACTGGAGGCCCGTAGGAAGATCGTGGTGACAAACGTCAACATCTGGTAACCATCAACATTTTCCATCTTGCCACTGTCCGGTGGTTTATGGGTTGAGGAGACTGGAGTTAATGAAAGCTAAACGAATAAAAAAGATTTTCTCGCGCCTACGCATAGAGGCGCTGATTTTCGTTCCACGCCTACAAATTATAATGTCTGGAATTTCCTTATGCTAACGCTAACTCTCTACAATTGCCGACTACGCTAATTATGGTATTTGAAACAATGCCGTCAAGGAAATATATAAAATCAGGACCTTCTGGAGTCTGACTGAGAAGAGTCAAAGAACAAAGATTGTTTTCTAGCTTTAGGCTGGGCCACTCTTTGGAATATATGAGATTCAGTTCTTTTCACAATTTTTACTCAGAAGAAAAAAATTTCTAACAAACGGGCTAAACGTGATAATTGCTAAAAAATTGTATTTAATTTCTGAACACATAACTATAACGGGATATTCTGTGCATACAACTATAAAGGAAGTCTATAACGATGCCCATATATTATTATTAAATTTAATTAGAACCGTGTGAACAATTCGTCCGGAAATTTCCCAGTTTCCATACTTAGTCCGTCAACTCTATATTTTATATACTATGATGTTATCTCTTAGCTGTTCTTTTAATAATCTTATATGGAAATCATAAAAAAGGAAAATTGTCAGGAAACATTTATGTGTGATTTTTAATGCTTCATGAATTTCAACGTACCTCCTCCCTAATGTAAATAATTGAAGAAACTGTCTTTTACTGAACTTTTTTTAAATACGGCATTAACAGCTGTTGTACCATTATCAAACACGTTTTAATTCATATACAGTACTGGGTAACAAAAAGGTTTCCTGGTTGTTGTTTTTTTCAACTTAGTAAGTCAACATTCATCTCGGATCATCTCGGATTTAGAGTCCAATAATTGTTGTGACTGCCGATTTGGCCGTTAGGCAGCGCTGAAGTAAATATTTGATTTTGCATATTTTTGTGGCAACTCTGTTGCACTCTGATCTGTAGAACTGATTCAAGAACCGATTGAGTCGGTAATAATGATTTTAACTCTCGTTTTGAGAGTGATTTTAAAATAACTAATGTTGTAAATAAATTTGTAAATAGTTTTAGTTTCGTGAGCTGATTTATTCACATATGGAAGTTATTGAACCATGTTTTGAATCCGGTAAGAATTATAAATAACCTGGAAAGAATTATAAATTTTTTGGCGTCCGCGACAGGATATGAATCTGCAATCTTCTGATTCGACGTCAGAAGGCATGCAAAGGATTACTGAAATAATTTTTAATTTCGTCTCTCAGACACCATTCGAATTGCCACAATACTTTGAAGACTGAAAGTCGCCTCTTGACCACAAAGCCTAAGGCTTAGTTCGGTTAAGTTGAGCACAGCGAAGGTCATGAGTGATATTTGGCTAAGGAGATGAAAGCGTTCTTAAAGAACTTTCTAAAGGACACTAGATTTACAGTACACATGGAGAAAACTACAAATTGCACTTATTATAACATTGCTGCAATCTTAGCTTCATTTCATGTTATGATTCTTTATCATTTGTTCAAAATCATTTGGTCTTTAAAATGTTTTTACCTTTATCATTTAAAATCATTTGACTTTTAAAATGCTCTTTTTCCTCTAAGCAATATTCAATCAGTTTCACTTCTCTAATTTACGACCGCGCTTATCATTTCGTTAATTTTTCGATCAAATAACAAAGCACGAAGTGGCCTCTGAAGGCTATAAGCAGTTCGTAATATACAGTTTGGATACACCTGGACTATATATTTCAATAGCTAGAAAATTTTAGAGTGATCGTGTTGGAAAATCAAGTAAAATAGAATGAGAGGATGGAAAGCTTGGCTTTTGCAAGAAAATAGTTACATAATTGGTTACATGATAATGAATTACTTAGCAAACTATTGCGTTTTTTTAAATATGCAATGTTTCAGAAATTCAACACAGGTGCAAAAATACGAAAGTCGATTGATTCGAAAACTTTTTCCCTAATTTTAAAGTAATCTGTTTCTTCATAATTTGAAAAACCAGTATTGAATTTATTTATGTTTAGCGAGAAAACGTACAGAATTAATTCCTCTGATTTCCATAATAAATAATATGTGGCTATTTTGTGATTATTCTAACCTTCAAACTCAATAAAATTTCGACAATCTGGAAGTTGTGATGATCACAAAATGTAATACTGTTGAATCATACGAATGCTTCCGTCAGTCAATACAAAGACATGGAACTTTTTTAATAAAAATAATACAATAAATACAAGTAAGATGATTAAGTGTAATTCGTCAAATTTGACTTATTTCGGAAATAAATTCTGAAAAATATAGTCATCTTACTAACGCATGAAACAATTGAAAGATGTCCAAGAAAATACATTTTGTCCTTTGGTTTGTAATTTTTTTCATTTAAAAGTTTCCGACAAAAGCGTTCACGGAACTATACTTTTTAACACTTTTGCGATCATTAATCAAGTCGTAGATCCTTTTTCGGTGGGAAAAAATGTACATCAGAGTTGCAATAACATTAAGGGAACGATAAAAACATTGGCTGCCGTTGACATTTATGTAGTTCCTCGAAGTTTATTAAAGTTGAAGATTTTGACTCAAATTGTCACCCTTTGAACGGTTAATTGACTGAATAATTCTGCCTGAACATTTAAAGACTATTTGTTAAAGGGAACTATCTTCCTTACAGAGCTTTCAAAGAGAAAATTAAGATCATTTCAAGCTTAGGTGGTTACTATACTGTCTACTTTCGAGCTACTATGGTGTAACAACACATGAACTACTAAACTGCACCCTAAATTAGCATTAAACCTAAGTTCTTTCAATTTAGCCTTCTTACGAACATTAAGCCAAAATTTTCCTCAGTTTAACTTTTTAAGAACGGCTGTGGATAATAAGTCACAAAATGCTTACAGTTTTAGAAGCCGGATGTCGTTTATTCATTAGTCTTTTTATAATGAAGAGAAAGGGGATGATTAAACAAGATCACAGTTTGTTTTTGCCTTAGTTATTCCTTGCTTTTAAAACTGCTATTTAATCAATGTAGCGCAAAATAGGATGCTGGTTGAGCATATTGAATTATATTTCTGCAATATATACAAGTACAAATAGAAGCTAGACCAATACCTCTGTAGTGCCATAGATGATTGAGGTATTGCTGTACCGAGTTATCTGCTAAGCTTCCGCTCTAGTTTGGAGTTCCGAAAAAGAACACCCCAGAGAACGATTCGAGGATCTCTCAACCCTCTTCCCCTTCCACCAGCCTCTTGAGAGAATTTCGGCTAGCTGTGTATTTTGAGTCACACAGATACTATACGTTTACAGGCATCCATCTCTTCTTCGGAATTCGAACCTGAGCCCTTAGCCGTGGCACTCAGTGTCACTAACCATAGTCTCGTCTGCGCGGCTGCAATATACATATATATAAAATACAGACCGTTCGATACTATTCGTACGAGTTTCGAATATGTAATTCTCAAAATTAGTCAGAGTGATGGCAGCATCATATTTCTCTCTCTCTCATTATAACCATCGTTTTGTAAAGCAAGCCCTAAGTGAATGGCATGAAAAAGGAACGTTTAACTTGATTGTTCAAATTCCGTGGATATGTTATCTTTCATATTTCCTGCACGCAAAAGTTCTAGGAAAAACTGCATAATTTTATATTCGATTTAGGAGTAAGATTTTAAATTTGTTCTCATTGTCATAACTACCAACATTAATATATGAAAAACTGGGAAATTATCGTGCAAAAATCGGGAAAGGCCCAGTGCGAAAACCTACTGGAAAAGAATTTCAGACTGACTAAAATTTAATTTTTTAAAAAGAATTTCAGACTGACTAAAATTCTCTTTAGATTGCATGATTTAGATTATTGAACTATTTATAATGAGATTCTGATGTATATTTAAAATATATTAATATTTAATTAGATATTCTGAGTTTTATATTTTTTGGCTAATATCATTTTGTAATTCTGATACACCTTTATACCAAGAAATCTTGAGTAGGACAAAAAAAAGTTTTATCTATTAAAATACTTTTAAACACAGTGAAAATAAAATTAATAATAACTTAGTAATTATTAATGTAACACAAAATCGACTGAATCGAAGTTCATAAATACATTTCTATATCTTAAAAGGATGCAATTTTAAATGCAATTCGTATTTGAAATCAAAACACTAGTAATGATGAGTACTATACTGATTAAATCAATACGTCTTATCAGCTTTACTCAGTAACATTAAGAAAAATCTGCGTTTTCACCTCTAAATAATTGCTGTTATTATTAACTGCTCCCAATAGCTGTTATTCCAATGTGCTATGCTTTTTGTTAAATCAGCAAAGCTCGAGCTTTATCAGCAAAGCTCGAGCTACTCTTGCGATGGACGGCTATAGATGGTCGTATTTATCAAGCCAATTATCAAGCTCAAGGTCGTAAAACTAATATTTTATAAGCATTAAATATTAGCCTTTATGATAATTACGACTACTGCTACACCAATAGATTTTAACCTTATTGAAATTTAAAACTATGCACACTTTGCATTAAAATCTAATCCATTATGTTTTAATTTTTCCTTTTTTGTGTGTGGTAAATATCTCTCGTGATTCGATATTCTTCTATATATATGTAGCAAAGTAGAATATTTCATCTTTTAATAAAATGAAATCATGGCTAATTATGTGTTTCAATGCATGGTAATTGCTAATTTTGATAGTTTTCTCATACTGCTGCAATCAAGGAAGACAGGCGAATTCAAAGAAAAAACTAAAAGTAATAAAACTTCGTTTATCCGAGCTAATTGCTGTGCAGGTATTTTGGATAACGTTTTTTAGGGAATTCGTGAGAAATATTTTCGCAAGTACAGGTCAAAAATAAATACATAAAACATCACTAGAAATAGTTTTATATTAAATTGTTTTATAACAAAGACCAAAAAAAGTATATATGCTATAATATATTTACTTCGCTAAAATACGCAAAAGTATTATAATACATATCTTATTATACAAATGTATGCACATGTATTATAATATTATTGTATGTAATATACACATTTAAAAACACTACATTTTAACAGAAAAAACGTATCTGCTATAATATATTGTTGCGAAAAATTCGGCGGTTGCGCCTGTATGTAAGCTTTCCGACATAGCACTAGGGTTGCCATAAAATAGTGTATGGGAGGGTTGCCAGATTGGCGGCTTTATCGCCCATTTGGCGACCAAATCGACGATATCCCATGGTCCAATCGGGAAGCTTCTAGAATAACTTCCTGTCGAGATATTTCTCGAAACGTGTGGAACCTAGGGAAAAGCTATATAAACCCCTGCGTTTCTGAGAGCTGGCATTGGGAGAATAGCTGCTTACTGTGAGTGCTAAGCTACGTGAGACTTTTGTGAACGGAAAGCGATCGAGAGTGTTCTTTGCCGTGAAGCTACCTTTACAGTATAGCTTGACAGTGTATTGGGGATTTTTCCACGGTGTTTATTATAAGTTTAGTGTTGCCGTGAAGCGACCTTTACAGTTACAGCCTGAAGCTGTGTTGCTGATTGTTTCAGCTTATTTATTGTAGATTTTCGACGCTTTTAAAGGTAATTTTGGAACTGCGCTGTAAATAGTGATTCTTGTAAATAAATTGTGCTTTTTATTGTTCTGCATCGTGTTTTCATTGGATACTCTCAAATCCACGAACCCGTAAAACGCAACAATATTTACTTTTAAACTATGCAAGAGTATAAGAATATTTATTTACACATCTGTATTATAATACTATAATACAAATATATGGACATGTGTATGTATATTATTATGCATTATGACAATGCAATATTTGCTCATCTGTACTAATTAAAATAATGTAAATACAAATTTATACCTTTATTATAAATTATATATAAAATCCTTTATTATAAATGTATTAAGTACACACACTTTCTTATTGTAATATTATAAATACTTACATATTATAGCACAATAAAATATGTGTTTCAGTACATCTGCTCATCTTTATTAAATAAAATAATACAAATGCATAGCTGTATAAGTATTATCACAGATATATTATAACTTATTTTTTCCATACCTGTTTAATAATGTAGACATTTTATTCTTACTTAGGTAACCAAACTAGTAATACATATTTTTATATTATAACATGTACATTAAAGTATCTACGAATATAAAGTTAAATGAATAGTAGTTTGTATGTTCAATGAATATTCTATTGGGTAGAAATTTCACTGTTTATCGTGATTACATATAATATAGTGAAATAAATATTTGTTTTCATTATAAAATGCTCGTTTGACTCTTTTGGCTGTTTTATTTTTTTTTTTTTTTTTTCCTTTAGGAAGAAATACCGGGGGGGGGGTAATTTAAAAGGCTTCGAGATAACTAATTTTGTAGACACTAACTGAATGCTTGTTTTTCAGGAGCAGGTCGAAATTTGCTGCTTAAGAGAAATTTTACTAGGAAATTCATGATATCAGAATACTTAAAACAGTCTTCAAATTACCTTTTTTTTTATTAGTCCAAAGGGACAATTTGCCCTGAAGGACTATTATTTTCATTTTGGCATTTTGCATTGATTCACTATAAATGTCCGATTCACTTTTCAAATTGTTGCCACCAAACATTATCGCCCTGTATTACATTTAAAGAAATTAAATAATGAAGAATTTGGGTAAATGTATGTACGTTTCTCGCATTGTGATAAAACAACGGTACCTAGAGCCATCCAAATTTTACATAACGTACGTTTCCACCCGAATATGGGCATCTGGAAGCCCAAATTTGAAGTTCGTTTTATTATCTGTTTCATTTCACTCAACGATTTAAAAGCGAGCAACGGCAACAGTCTACGAGGGAAAAAAATTATCTCCAGCGTGCGGAACTGTGTATCGGAAATTCTAAAGATATGCTTATTTTTAAATTATTTTGCGATATTGTTGTTAAACTTAATTTTATGGCTTAAGTGCGAAGAACATGATATTTAATAAATAAAGGTGATACACAAAATGTTAAAAAAAGTCCCTTTGGACGTAATTTAAAATCTGAAACATTTCAGATTTTTAAATTTATATATATATTAGTTTGAATAACTAAATTCTTTGTGCGCCACATTACATAAGCCTTGGTAAGTAAAAAAATTGATACAACAACAAAACACAAAATAAAATAAAATAAACTTACAAATTCACAGATAACACGTAAGAGATAAATATACAGAAAAAAGAGAACACCATTTTATCCTGAACAAATACATGAAAAGGGGGAGGAAATGTAATGTTCACAGACTTTAACTTTTAAATGAGTTCTTTTCGTCCTTCAGTAAGCTTAGAACAATAGAACAACAAATGTTCGACATTTTGCACTCACCCGAAGCTGCAGGAACACAAGTCTGTATTAGATAACCCAAATCTCTTCAGATATGAGTGAAAATTACCATGTCCAGTCAGAAATTTATTAATTTCAAAATTGCAGAAAAATAATGATTATTCAGTCTGTAAGGAATGGAAGAAAAAAATAATTTAATCAAAGAGGCAGTAGTAGAATTTTTGTATAATTTATTCCACTTAAATATTGTTACATCCCTGCTTTTTTCTCCTGAAGAAAGACTCGGGCAGTATCATTGGAGTATTAATTTGAAGATTTATAGCTTGTTTTCCCAACCAATAAGCTCTTTCATTTACTAGATTGCCAGTGTAGCCACGTAATGGTGACATCCACACCTTTATTATTAAGGTTTTTAAGAATGGTATGAGAAGTGACAATTAATTTATTACATGAGAAGATATTCGTAAGAGAATATAAGGATGAAACAGAATCAGTGCAAATAAAAAATTTAGCACTTAACGAATAGTTGTTAGATATACACCACGTATTATAATTTACTTATTAATTAAGTAGTGTAAGTAAGTAATAAGTAGTTATTTATACTAATTAATTATACTACTTATTAATTTACTTGTACTTACTTATAATTTATATATAAATTACTTATAAGTAAGTAAGTGTATAACTTCAAATCTTCATAAAACATGATGCTTCTTGTCTTACATTTATCCATCTTTATTTCGAAGATAAATTTTAGAGAATTAGCTATCCATCTTGAAATGTATGTTAAATATGTTGTCAAATCTGAGCAATTTCTTGTAAAATATCTCCCTAAGAATGTTTGCGCAATAGAACTTTCATAAGTTCACTTATTGAACTGGTTTGATGAGTTGCGATTAATTACAAATTATTCATATCGCATAAAATTGCTATAAATGATATTGGAACTTAAATAAATTTATCCTAAATGAGTTTTTGAAACCATAATTTGGAATTTATACAATATATTTCAGTGTTTCAGTTCTTGATTGTTTAATTTCATATATATAACAAAAATTTATAAATGGACTCAATGTATGGGAATGTCTGAGTTTCCATAACGCCATTCATAGAAGAAGCATTCATCAACCAAAAGATACTCAACAGGAAGTGAAATCGAATCCTTTGCTACTTCAGAGCGTTAACCTTCGAAAAGATAAGAGAAAAAAATATTAGTTATGCATTTGGCGATCTCAAGGTCATTAAGTTCGTTAGATTTTCTTTTTTTTTTAAGTACGCTGTCGTTTTCTTTGAGTATAAGATCAGGAGTTCCTAAAGTGTGCGCCATGGCGATTTTTATTTCTCATTTTAATTTAAAGTAATTCTTACTCTCAGTATCATTTTTTAAAGCCCATTTTAGTCTGTCACTCAGTTCTTTCAGTTTGTAATAATTTTATGTTGTTTCGTCAGATTGTACTCAATTATTCTCATATATTTTTGCGCCTATTACTTCTTGTCGAAAGACTGCAGTATTTGGCTTCACAGCAGTGGCATCTGTTAGTACTTCGTTTTTTCCACTTGCTACCGTCAGTATAGGAACGGATGGGGAAGGCTGTAAAGCTTGTACGTCTATGAAAAAAAAGTCGTGATCTTGATGAAATATTGCAATAAATCGACGAATTCATACTAATATGTCACAAAATGAAAAGATTTTTATTAAACAAGAAAACAGAGTATCGATAGTTCAAGTTTGAATGACAAGGCTTCGAAACTGGTGTAGAACAAAACAGGCGAAAAAAGTGCTAACTACAAGGAAAGTTACTTTGATTTTGCTTTTGCTTCAGTAGATGTAAACAGCGATGAAATACAACGATGGCAGATGTATGCGCTCAAGTAAGCTAAAGGGACATCTTGAGATCATAACCCTTACTTAGTACACAAATCTCGCATTTTTTTTAAATAGGAAGTTGCAAGGTTTACAAAACAAGGCAATGTGTTCACGAAACAAGTGTCAGTTTCGAGTAACTCACAGCTAGCGTCTTTCAAGGTAGCTCACACAGTGATGAAGTACAAAAATCCACACACTATCGCAGAAGGGCTGCTATCGATATAGAATATGGCATAGAAACTTATTTCTAAGGTACCTGTATGCAACAACATTATTAGAATTCAATGTATAGCTCGTATGGAATTCAATGCGTAGCTCAGAATCTCAATCATCAGTTGATGGAAAAAATAAAAGAAAATGGACTCGGTCAGCAATTAGATGAGTCTACTGATAGTAATAAAGATGCAAATCTAATACATTATGTACTCTCCCTGAATGATAATATTGAAGATATTGTGTTCTGCAAGAGCATCATCGGAAGTGCAAAGGTTCAAGACTTATTCAAAGTGCTTGACAAGTTCATAATGGGAAATGATTTAGATTGGAAAAAGTGCATCTGTGTATGTACTGATGGCACTCAATCAATGAACGGTCGCTATGCGGGACTACAGGTATTTATTTGCATCGAAACACCGCATACTGTGTGGACCCACTACATTATTTACTGAGAACCTTTTGCATCGAAGTCGCTTAGTCCTCATTTGAGTATGGCATTAAAATGTGTCAGAGACGTAGGGAACTGCATAATTTTTTTTTCAAAACGCTGTGCAAGGATATGGAAGCTGAACACACGGCTGCGCTGTACTATTGAAGTTCACAATGGCTTTCTTGTAACAACGTCCAGTGTCTTGCCTTCGGACGGCATCAAAAATTCCACACTTTTCTGCCGAGGAAGGTTATGCGCTCGCTAAGAATTTTGCCGAACCAGACTTTTTGCTGACCCTAGCATATCACAGCGGCATTTTTGACAAACTAAAGTTCTTGAACCTGTTACTACAGGGAAATGTATGCACAACTTGAAATTTGTAAAACAGATTTCAGCGTTTAGGGAAAAGCTGGAATTGTGCATAAAAAACCTGAATGACGATAGTGCTCAAAATGCGCAACTTCTAATAAAGTTCTCGTTCTATAGGAATCCCTTTTCATGGAACACCTTTAAAAGCTGACTAGTTTGCAAAATACTTTGCGGAAGGTAATGTAGAGAAATTTATGTTGATCTAAGATCCTTTTCATTCGTAAGATGAAGAAAGTTTAATTAGAAGTTTTGAATTTCAATCAAAATTTAGTATCTAACTTTAATTTCTAAAGCTCTAAGGATCCTCATTCCCTTTGCAACATCCTATCTGTGCGATTTTCAACTGTCGTTCTAATATCTGAGACTAAATATCGTTCAAAAATAAAGTTGGAGCAGAAAATGAGAATAGCCGTCTCAAGTCATCTTTCGCGATTTTAAAAACTGTACGAGCCTCAAGAAGCTCACCTGTCACAGTGAGTTTCTAATTTGTTACTGGAGGTTTCTTTTATTTGTATGTTTTCTTATCAATTAAAAGTATTATATTTTTTCACTTAAAATGTTTTTATTTTAGTGCCTGATTATCATTATTATAGAAATATTGCAAAAGAGGAGCCGCGAAAAAAAATAACCGAACTGTAAGTGCGCCGCGGGCTGAAAAAGTTTAGGAACCCCTGGTATAGATAATAACGGATAAAATAATCAAACAGTGCAAACAAAAAAATATCAGTTTTTTATTATATTTAGCGAGTTTATACGAAACGTACTGTTAACCCTTGAACGAAAAGCGTATTTGAATTGCATTACTTCATTTATATGTGGAATTATCTCTCCCCGCTAAATATAGTGGAATATCTTTACAAACATATAACAGTTTGAAAAATAAATTCCCAGACAAACCACATAAACTTTTAAACTTGAAAAAAAGAAGTTATGTTTATCACGACTAGTCACTCTATTTTATTATTGGCTATAGCGCAGAATAAGATGATTTATAATTCTTTATAGGATTTCAAAAGTTGATAATACCGTAATTGTACAAGAGAGCAAAAATATTCGCAGCAGTATATAAAGAATCTAAGTTTACACTCGTTATAAGTCCTCCCGCATATTTAGATTTAACAATTAGCTGGAGTAATAACGTAAGCATGGCATACAAAACTGCTGAATACAAAACTTATAATGTCGGTTGTTGAATATGAGTCGGTTTTGACGTACAACCGGGATTTCGTATGAAATGTCAAACAGAAACACCAACAGACAGGACAATCCGTACGCAGTACAACAAGTTCACGGAAACCGTCTGCAACCGGAATTTAAAGAAATTTTTCACGAATTGATATACATCTTTTTATTACATTTGTTGTTATTTAAGTATGGATTTTTCGAAATTCCGGAAAGAATTATGAGTCATTTTATACACAACGTATGCACACAAAATTTGTGTAAAGATGCGTCATCCCATACACAAAACTTTTCACTTCCGACGTCTATTGTTATAAATATTTATAATACATGTATTGTTTTATATCAAATAAGACAATACTGATTTACAGGGTGTTTCAGCAAATATGTTACAATCTCTCAGGAGAGACGTAGTACACTTAAACAATGGAAAATCACATAGCAATATGGTCGAAAAAGCTTTCCTGACGCGGTAGTAACGAAGCAAAACACAAGAAAAAAAGAACACGAACATGTTTATTAAAAAACATGTTTGAGAAATATAATAAACATGTTAAACGCATAATAAACATGTTGAGAAAACATGTTTATTATGCGTAGTACAGTAGAAATCAAGAAATAAGAACAAAGGTAGACAATGATAGACAATGATCGCCATCAAAGAAAGTGTTCGAAATTACGACTCCGGACCCTGATGCAAGCCTCACATCTCCAGCAGATGGGAGACCTGATGTTCTAAAAATACCGCGCATGTCCTGGACTTCTCCAGCAGCTGCCACGATGCGTGCAACAAGTTCCTCAGCACTTCTAAGGGGGACTGACGAACCCCCAGCGGAAGTAGTCAGTGCAAGTGAGTGCACTGGCGATCTTGCTGGCCATTGTACCGGACCACCCTTGCTGATCCTATATTAAAGACATGTTTCGAATGTAATTACGAAAACATTCTTTGATGACGATCGTCTGTTTTTGTTCTTATTTCTTAGTTTCCGCTGAACTAAGCATAATAAACACATATTCTTACCCTGTTTGTATCCTTCCTTTCTTGTGTTTTGTGTCGTCACTACCGCGCCAGGAAAGCGCATTACATACTATGCATTGCAGTGTGTTTTTCGATCGTCTATGTGTACTCTATCTCTTCTGAAGTTTTGCAACCGATCTGCTGAAACACCCTGTAGGTACAGGCAAACAGTCCATTCGTCTAGTAAACAGAGGATACGCTTAAGTATTAGCAAATGTATAACAGGTATTATAAATACATGCTTTCTTTCCTGTTTTCTTTCGTAAATACATGCTTTCTTTCGTGTTTTCTTTCGTAAATACATGCTTTCTTTCGTGCTCCTTCATAACTTCTTTCATTCTTCTTTCCTTTCATGCTTTTCGTAAATACATGCATTCTTTCAAGCTTCTTCGTGTTTCTTCAATACATGCTTTCTTTCGTTCTTCTTCTTTCGTGCATTCTTTTCTTTTTTGCAGCTAATTTTATTTCAAGAAAACAATATCTGATATACAAAATGTAAGAAGTGAGTGTTATCGGCTATTCATGTTATTAGACTTCTGTTCAACCGTAAGATTTTACCAGTCAAAGTTTATGCTATGTTAAGTCATATGTGTAATTTCAGTAGCGCTGTGGTTTGACGCTCTTAATCCCCGTATTGTTAAAGATCAGCTAGCTGTAATCGATATTTATAGGCATATCAATTTTCTAAACTACACACAAAGTATAGTTTAGAAAAGTGTCGTAAAAGTACTTCATAAAGATTTAACAAAGGCGTGAGTACTTTTATATAAATAATCGCCAACTTTAGTAGACTGCAGATGCTCTAGAAGTAAGGAAATGTCACTAGTATTACTTTTAAATGCATAAAAATAAAAGGTGTTAAGAACATTATAGAATGATAAAACACACAAATGTGATAATAATCATACATTAATTTATTTTAGACCTAAATTAGCAGTCAAAAATATATAAATTTTTTATAGTATTTAATTAAACCAACTTTAGGGATAGTTAAATCTTGGAAAATCATAGATGGGAAAAACGCGCAAAAAGTACCTTGGAAAATACCGAAACGATAAGGAAAATAATGAGTACTGCGATATTCAACTTGGCAACCGCACTTCGCCTCTCCTTTAGTTTCTCAATTACTCTCCTGTTTCAATCGAGTGACTCATTACATGCATTAACCCTGAGGTATCCTCAAATAAATCTGAAAAATTTCTGACCAACTTGTAGACACATTAGGTTGTTACGAAGCAGGAGACATGAAAAATGAGCAACGCCTTCGCCGGGAATCGAACCACGGACCCCTCGGTTACGCGTCGAGCATGCAGACCACTACACCACGAAGGCATGCGAAGAAGGCGGAAGAAACACCCCATATACTCCCCCTTTTAAAGGGCGACTGGGGTTTTGGGGACCCAATCGCCAAATCGCGGTGGTGGAGAATCATCATCCACCACCTTTTTAGCTCGGGCGCCAGTGTAGAGACATTAGGTTATTACGAAGCAGGAGACATGAAAAATGAGCAACGCCTTCGCCGGGAATCGAACCACAGACCCCTCGGTTACGCGTCGAGCATGCAGACCACTACGCAACGAAGGCATGCGAAGAAAGCGGGAGAAACACCCCATATACTCCCCCTTTTAAAGGGCGACTGGGGTTTTGGGGACCCAATCGCCAAATCGCAGTGGTGGAGAATCATCATCCACCACCTTTTTAGTTCGGGCGCCAGTGTAGAGACATTAGGTTATTACGAAGCAGGAGACATGAAAAATGAACAACGCCTTCGCCGGGAATCGAACCGCGGACCCCTCGGTTACGCGTCGAGCATGCAGACCACTACACCACGAAGGCATGCGAAGAAGGCGGGAGAAACACCTCATAAACTGTCCCAGCTTTATTTTTTCTTCCAGGACGCAAATCCTTCATCCATCCATTTTAAATCTAATCCCAGAATCACGCTTCCCTGCAAATTTCTAACAACGAAAAAAGCCATCTATGCTACTCATTCTTAGCTTGAATATTCTCTCTTTCATACCAGGAAAGTCTCCCTCTTTCATGGTTCTTGAGAAAGTTCGACCCAAAGTCTAGGGTTCTATTTGTGTGCATGTTTAAATCAAAGACCTTCAGACCCTACTAGACTGACAAATGAATTATTGTTCCGTCTGAACTAATATGACAAAATCCTGAGAAGGTTAAAATAACCTCTTATTAAATCTTTAAATTAAACAGTAGGCACCACTTGTGCATATATATAACCTCAACCACTTGCGGGTATTTAAAATGGCGTAAGCTGAAATTCAAATTTGACGTAACGTAGTTGGAGATTACATAAAATGGTCTATTTAAGCTAACTCAAATATTTTAATGGCGCGTTTTAATGTCGGCTTGCGAAATGACTAAAGCCGGCATAATCGGTGGCACAGCTAGGCGATAGAACGAAATCAGCAGGTGACACTCTCAAAAAGCTATAACGCTTAAACATTCAAAACCCTCGACTTAAATATCCAACCTACTATTTTGCATTCTGGTGAGGACTACGGAAACGTAAGTACAAGTGAAGGTTTAAATCATAATAATTAGTTACTTAGCATAAAATACCTTATAACCTTGCAAAATCACTAGCTCTGTAGCCTGTTATTTTATAAGCTGAAAGTTGTTTTTCCCCCCTTCTCTCAAGAATGATCAAAAGAAGGATTTTTCCACCCCAGAAAAAGGGACCTTTTTTAGGGACAGCTCATTACTACTCGTACTTTTCATAAAAATAAATCTTTATTCAATAATCTCCGTCTGAATATATGCATAATTTTCATATTTCTATTTAATTGTGTTTAAAAGACATGCTTAAATGTATGCTTAAAAGGCATAAAATGCTGAAAAGGCATATTGTCTAAAAGCATAAAAGTAAATATGCATAAAAACATAAATTATATATTTTAAAGGTATAAGACTATATTTTATTATCGCTGAGAGGAGGCCCACTTCTGAATCATTATCTTTCAAATTTTTCTACTCTAGGTTTCATTGCCGGAACAATTCGAAGTGTTAATTTTGAGTTAATTTAATGTTTAAGTCAGTTGAATGTTTCAGTTAATTAAATGTTTAAGTGAAGTAACGTTATGGGTCTTATAAGTTATATTTACATAACATTATGCGAAAATTGCTATTATATTATATACTGTTACAGATTTTGTATTTATTTAGGTATTTATTTACAATTATAATTAAAATTCTTTTATTTTCCCGTGCAATGCAGAAATTTAAGAGACCCTACGCCGGAAAAGTAAAAATACAAGAGCGCGTGCATGTAATATTTAATAAATAGATATCTCGTAATTGTACTGTTTTGCTATCCAGAAAAATTGAGAAAATAGATTTTACCAGAATATTCTCGTGCTTAGTTAAAAAGCTAGATTAAAACATCTCAGCTCAGTTGTTGTTTTAAGCGAACTGTTGTTTACTTAATGCTCTTATTAATTGTAGCGAATTCGCTGTGAAATCGAATTAGTTTCTCTGTATTTTGAATTTGAATTCTGTTTATATTCTAGTAGTTTAAAAATATAACTGATGTGATATATTGTGATATTATACGAATATCTCTGAGGAAATATTTCAACATTTCATTTTATTTCTTATGAAGAGAATAAATTTTATTAACTTTTTAACGACTTGTGCATTCAATCCATTACGAACCCGTACGCGCGCAACAATACAATAAATAAATGTTGTTGACAACCTTATAAATTATTTCTCTCTCTTGTCTTGCAGGACGCGCGGTAAATAGCTGCATTTGAAACAAAATGCACCTGCACTACGTATGCAACGTGTCAATAAAATCTTTGACCAGCCTTTATTTTCGCAAGAGTTGATTGTAATCATATACTTCCAATTAAAACTGGGATTAGAAGTCGGAAATTTATATTTAAAAGATATACACAAACTTAAGAACGAAATGTTTGAATGTGTACGTAACTAATTAAGTTTAGAAAAAGGTTTCTGATGGTAAGAAATTAAAGGATGAGCATTTCTACGTAGATTATTGTGAAAAGTAACGGTTAATATAGATTTTTTTTTTAAAATTGAGATTTTATTCACAGAATCTAATAAATTTCGTGTTCTAGAAAACACTACCAGGCTTCAGTATTGGCACGCAGCTAAGTCGTAATATTATTTGCATTAATTAGAAATGAAAAATACTTGCAGTTTAGTCAATATTTGAACAATTAATTACCAGATTATGATTCTAAAGTAATAAAACTTCACGAGACTGTTAACGTACGGAGGTAACTCTAAAATTTTCTAGACAGAAGCAGAAAATATAAGCTAAAAACAAATAAATATTTGTTTCATGTGTAAATTTGAAATTTTTTATGTCTGCAAGCAATAAGTTTCTGCAACAACAGCAATTTATCTATCGTAGAATAAATTTTGAAAGAAAGAAAAATGGAGTTGACTTGACAGCATTATCGCATTGTGAATTTCTATTATTTTAAAGTGGGTCGAAATCAAAAAGAATGCCTTCAACGTCTAGAACAGGGATTATCAATCTTTTTCGTGTCATGCAATCCCTTTACCATTGCTAGAATATCATTATCCCATCCTTTCTAAAACTCGAAAAATAAATATTTATATTTATCTAGATTTAGATGATTTTTCAAAATGTTTTATAAATTAAATATCAAAAAGCGTAGAAAATGTTGATAAATACTAAAACTTGAATAAAAGTAGTTAGCAGATAAATACAAGGCTGACCGTATCTCCCCCTGAAACTATTAAATTACGCCCAAGGGTGAGAACCCTGGTCTAGAGTTACCATATGAAAATGAAGCATCTTTCTCGTGTTACTGTATTCAGATCGTTTACATGATTTTACAGAGCTCAAATTCTCTCCTGGATGAAGAATATACAGGAAATCATTTGTTAGTTGTAGTCCTAGAAAATGTTTACGCTATATGAAAGATGCTAAGCAATGAAGATCGTTGTACCTATCAAATGGTGCAAAAGAAACTTACAGTGAATCCGCAGCTAATCATAAAATTATTTACGAAGAATATGATATGAAAAAGTTAGTTTGTCGTTGGGTCCCTCACATATTAACAGAACATTGAAATGCAAAGTATGTCAGAATTAGCAGAGAAACCCTAAAATTACGTAATGATGGAGGACACTGTTGAGTCACAAGATGAAATTTTTAGATTTGTATATAGATTCATATATAGTTGCGACGAAGCAAATGAAAAAGCAAAAGACAAATCCAAAGCCGTTTCTAGCAGGGGTTCAGGGCGTAAAAGTACGCGGGCGGCGAAAATCGAGGCGGCCGAACTCTCGCGATACCACGACTAAGTATTTTAAATTCATTAAATTCATTGTAAGTACTTGCCATATGTAAGCACTTTTTATGCATTTGTCACATGGAAGTACTTAGTGAATATGGAATAAAAATATTAAAGCATTTTTTTTAATTTGGGGGGGCGGCAATCCTAGAAGAGTACGCGGGCAGCCAATGGCCTAGGAACGGCCCTGACAGAGCCTGCAGTGAAGGAGTTGAGAGCGAGATAGAGGCCGACAAGTGTCATGCCAAGTGGGAGTAAAGTCTACATCTATAACGGTGATAAGTGGCTATAACGAGAAGTTTAAAGCTGAGCTGGAGATCCCAAGTAACCCGGAGTGCACTAATTGCAATAAAAGGATTACTGTTCTTCTCCGTGTGTTGCCCAAAATCATTTTCGAATCAGAACACATACAAAGAAACAGACACCGTATTATTTCTAAAATTATAACTAGGGAGGAAACGCACATAGCGTTTTGACGTTCGAACACGTAAAGAATGGGTCTTTGAAGTTGACCCCAAATCAACAACAGTAAAAGGACAATAAGGAGTGGAAAAGGTAATGTATGTCATTTTCTTGAAAAGTAGTGCTCAAAGCCATCAAATTATAGGACAGTTACAGTTAACTAGTGTACCACTAAGTGCCTTCCGAAAATTCTTCAAGAAGTAACTATTAGGGAACTTGTACTTTGCCACGATAATGCATCTTAACTAGGCAAGATTGAAGTCGAATTTCTTGAGCAAAAGCACACGAAAGTAACAGGATATCCACCCTATACTCCTGATCTTGCTATGTGGGACCTTTCGTTACTTTTTAACCTAAAACAAAATTTACATGGCTATTGTTTGCATTCCGAAGATGAGAATGGTGAAATTATAAAAGCGTACTTTTCATTGCTTCCAAGAATTATGTAGTTTGCAGCATTTGATCTCTGGAAAACTCTCTTATAAAACTGTAATGATGTTGGAGGAAACTACTTTGAATACACCTAGGATTTAGGAAGGTCATTTAGATGTATCACATAAATTTCAGAGTGCTTGTATTTTTAGATTTATAAATTATTTGTGGTAAAATTCTTTCAGCATACCAAATTAACAAAATTATGAATTAAAGATGCTAGTAAATCACAAAACAAAATCATTAAATGGCATTTAAGATGAAAAAAATCAGTCTGGAATTATTCGAACTAATTTGTTAACTGACCCCTAAATGCAAACTGAATATGACGTTAAAAATCCAAATTTTGAAATCAGATATCTCGGTCAATTTTTGTTATACGGAAGTCAAACATTTAGTGTTTTATTTTTTATAACGAGTGCAAAATTTTTCTAAATATAAGAACCGGAAGAACGTATAAAAAGCCATATTTCTTAATTTTTACAAAATTGATTTCTTTAAATTAAAAAATGCCAAAACATGAATATTTGCGTCATTTAAAATATTTTTCTAGCTGGAAGTATATGTCTACGAACAACAATTGCGAAAATAAAAATTGGTCAAAAAGACTTTTGTAGACATGGTGTCTAAATGGCAGGGAGTATTATAATTTTTTCATGCTCTACTTTACTCACATAAAATGTGCAGCCGAAGGTCTTATGCAAAGATCTCTTATGCAGAAAGTATGCAAAGTTAGGTTTCATAATTTTTAGGAAATTGATTTTAATAGATTTAAAAATGTCAAAACATGAATCTTCGCGTCAATTTTGTCATTGAAAGTATAGGTCCAGGACCAACGGTTGCGAAAATATAGGCCAGTTAAGGACTTATCTGGACGTAGTGAGAAACGAAAACACGGCGATTATGAAAACGGAAAAAATGAACTTTGAAAACGTGTACTGAAATACACATTTCATAGATGTTTAATTCTATAAAATTTTTGCTTATGCTCTAAATGCTTATACTCTAAATACTTGTTTGCTTATATTTTAAATGTAGTGATAAATGAAGCATCTTAAATAAATTAATTTAACCATCGTTAACCTCTCGTCTGCGCGCTCATCTTGGTGAACGCAGACAAATGACGGTGTGACGATTGTTCTTTTAACTTTTCTTTTCATTCTAATTTACATAAATAAATCCTAGTTTACATAGTAATAACTTGATAACTTATAGTGGTGATTATAGGGTGCTTATTCACGATGCCTTTCCTACATGATTATAATATTGAATTTCCAAAAGAAGCGCACACGCACACATACACACACACATTAAAAATAAAACTCTGAAAGCTTTCAGATTTTACATTGCGCACAAAGGAGCGTTTTTTAAAGCTTTGCGTGTTACCTTTATTTATTAAATATCATGTTCTTCGCACTTAAACCATAAAATATAGTTCAACAGTAATATCGCAAAATAATTTTAAAACATATTTTTAGAATTTCAGATATACATTCCGTACGCTGGGAATAATTTTCCCCCCGTAGAGTATTACCATTGCTCGCTTTTAAATCGTTGAGTTTGTTAATAAAAAATTCGTTAAAGTTTTACAAAATATGAAACAGATAATAAAACAAATTCCAAATTTGGACTTCCAAATGCCCATATTCGGGGGGAAACGTGCGTTATGCAAAATTGGATGGCTCTAGGTACCGTTGTTTTATCACAATGCGAGAAACATATATACATTTATGCAGATTCTTCATTATTTAATTTCTCTAAATATAATACAGGGCTGTAATATCTGGCGGCAACAATTTTGAAAGTGTGTAAGGTTTATTATACGTTTTCTAACAGTTATTTTAAGTTTTGTATTTTTCCTATCTTATTCTAATTTCAGCTTACAATTTCCTGCCAGAATGGGAATTCAGAAACGCAGGTAATGCAAATGAGAATGAGTACTATTTAAGTCGTGACTTAACCGACTTCAAGAGAGCTTATTTTAATTTTATAATTGGCATATTATGTTTATTAGCCTTTTATAACCATTCCAGTTAAATAATGCTAACTTTAGTATTTCTTCATCTTCTACCCTAGTTTAAAAAAAAAAATTATTACTTCATTTTCAAGCTATTTTTTCGGTACAATTTATTCTAAACATACTTATGTATTCGACGAGGGGTAGGGTCTTCGACCCAGGCACCCTATGTGACAGCACACATTTCCACTTCAGACTTCAAGAGAGAGAGTCTGATTTCCTGACTAGCGCGCGTTTGCGTTCTAGCTACATCTTTCTTAACTGTTATTACGCTCGGCCATATCTTAGGCCCCTGCTAGGCTTCGCCGACTTAATTAATACTTAGAGGCCAACTAGTTAGATTCTGATCGCTTCGGCTATATTATTTTAGAGCTTTAGTTAAGCTAGTTTTAGTTCAATTTATTAGTATTTAAGTTCAAGCCCGAGTGACGGCTTTATTGTAAAGTTCCAAGCCAGAACTGATTGTAAATATACTGAATAATAAAGGGTTTTAAACCCATCTCAAGTCTTACGTATTCTGTTCACACACTTAAGCGATTATTCGCTTGTTAAGTGTTCGTGGGGTTAGCAGTTAGAACTTTAGCTTTAAAGAGTTAAACCCCACAAGTGAACCGACATTTATAGTGAATCAACGCAAAATGTCAAAGCGAAATTAATAGCCCTTCTGGAACTGAGTAACAAGGTGGATATATGTATATATATGTAATAATAATAAAAAAGTCTGTAGTAATGACGAGCAGGAATTTTAACGTCATAGAAGTGTTGATCTATAACGAATAGGAAATTGGAGGCGAAGGCAGATTAAATCTTCATTTTTTATTTCCACTTGTTGTGGCCACAATCAACTTGGCACATTAAATGTGCCTATTCCAAAATAGCTCACATTTTAGATTAATTTTCAGTAAGAAAGAAGAAAGCAGCAGACAGCAGTCCAACTACATAGAAGCGTAAAGAGCAAGTGCCTACGTTCAGGGTGAAATCCCAATTCAGACTGAGTTAGTTTTGGTTTACAATGCATTTTGATTGGACAGTTAATACTTCTGTAAAATTATTATTGGTTACTTGACTTTTAGTTCCATTTACATCATCAGAATTATGTAAGAGTCATATGACAGGGATTGATCTAGAAATGACGCAGTGCAGAGAGAGGTTACTATTTTTAGAATTGAGAAGGGAAATTTAAGTTGTTAATTTAATCTTAGACATATTCTTTATTTTTCTTACATATTTGCGTCATTTCTAGATCAATCCCTGTCATATGACTCTTACATATATATATATATATACATATATTTATGTACTTTTGGTGCGGCCGATTGCAACCAAAATACGAGGTGCACATCTACATGTCATAGCAGTCTTGTATACAAAATTTCAACGTTCTTGAGGTTACTCGTTTTTGAGTTATGCGAGATACATACATACGTACGTTCGTACGTACTAGCGGTCAAAATACATATTTTCATTGAAATATGGTACCCGAAGTTTTTCGCGATTACAATACTTCCTTTTTACTTCGTACTAGGAAGTAAAAACAGACTGAGGAACAGGCTTTCATACAAAAATAAAATTGGTAAAAATTTCTACTTGTTTCCTTTTTATTTCCAAATTGTACTTAATTTAAAAACATGCCTCGTAGATTCAGGACTTATTTCATAAGCACTTTTCTGGAAAGATTAGAATAAGTGAACAAGGAAGATGCATGCAATGAAACTACTGCTATTTGTGAAAGATTTGTCTACTTGAATATGATAAAGTACACAACAGTTACCTGCCAAAAAGAAGGGATGCCTTCCTGGAGGCCATATTAATGGAAACATGCTCTATATACACTATCTGAGAAATAAAAATTATTTTAATATGAGGTCAGCTTTTCCGAGATTTCATTTTAAAAATTTTATATTTCATTTTTCCTATACATTTAACCCTTTTGCGATGAAAGGCACAAATGCGTACACAACCTTTTTACTTCGTACAAGTAAGTAAAAAGAAGTATTGTAATCGTGAAAATTTTGGGTATCATATCTCAACTAAAATATATATTTTGACCGCTATGTAATTTAACGATGTTTTTGTGTGACATCTGTACTTAAGGACAGAATAAAGGTCTCTTTTTCCTCCAAAAAATTATAAAACTGATTTAAAATGGATTCTGAAAAGATTATTTCGTCGCGTCTGTGCGTACGTACTTACGTATCTCGTATGTATCTCGTATAACTCAAAAGCGAGTAGCCTCAGAACGTTGAAATTTTGCATATAGGACTGCTATAGCATGTAGATGTGCATCTTCTAGTTTGGTTGCAATTATATATATATATATATATATCCGCTCTGTTACTCGGTTCAGTAAGCTTAGTTTCTTCATTCTTATATGTCTGTAAGTCGTGCATTTTTTGCTTTAAAAATGATTGAATTATGCTGTTCTTATCTTCCGGTTAAGGTTTTTATGCCTTTAGTTAACATGCATGTTATAGTTGTAGAATTATCAACAATTTAAAAGTTGTTTAAGTGTGGACAAGCCTAATTTATTTGTCATAGCAGCCGTATTGGTTTATATTTGAAATGGTTTGTATTTGAAATTGATTTATAGTTGATTACATACTGTTATTTTGCATGTTTAAGTCACTACAATTAGGAAGAGTTACACTAATATAAATTTCTACCCGATGTTTTTACCTTTGGTGCCTTTATGTTTTAGGTCCAATAATAATCTACCAGCATTTAGGGATTTAATTTTTCTTTATTACGCGTTTTCGTTGTACATATATTCTGAAGCTTTTGCTGAGTAGCGGTTGATTAGATATTGGCAGTTCGATTCGGGTTCAAATGCCATCAGCAAACTGGCTGTATAATGTTTCTGAGATTTCCCTCAAGTTTAAAGAAAATAGGGGCTAGTTTTTTAAAACTTTCTTCACGAAGGCTTTAAATAGGCAGATAGCCGTTTTCTAAACAAACAAACTAACCTTTTGATATACCAACAAACAAACGTTCACCATACTCGTCCTTTACGGAAATAGTCAAAACTGGAGTTCAGGAAATGAACATGATAAATTACATTTCATCAGTCTACAGTATTTCCAATACTCTTAGTTATTTTACTTTATTTAGTCCGTAACTCAGGAAACACAAAATTAGACCTTTGTTTATGAGAAACGAAAATCCTTTTCTCTTCCTATTGCCTTTCTAAACTTTTTTTTTGGGGGGAGGGGATCAAATATTGTCTGAAATGAAAAGATGGAAAGTCAAGGACAGGAAAACTATCTTTTTAATCCTTGGATTTAATCTTGTACTCTCGTTTAGGATATAATTTTTACGTACGAAGTAAAGGAAGTATTGTAATCACGAAAAATTCCGGGTACCATATTTCAACGAAAATATCCATTTTGACCGTTATCGAATGCAATTTAACGATATTTTTGCTTGCTATCTGTACGTAAAGACAGAATAAAAGATTCTCGTTCCCCAAACGAATTATAAAGCAGACTTAAAATGAATTCAGAAGAGACTTTTTCATGGTGTCTGTACGTAAGTACGTATGTATGTGTGGCGACTCCGACGTTCTTCGATAACCTTACAGTTTTTGGTGAAAGATTGGCG
>KK118977.1:4635-30615 GCA_000611955.2 Stegodyphus mimosarum
GTGAGAATAGCTGCTACGCGAGAGTTTTGTGAACGGAAAGCAATCGAGATAGTGCTTTGCCGTGAAGCTATCTTTACAGTATAGCTTGACAGTGTATTGGTGATTGTTCCACGGTGTTTATTAGAAGTTTAGTGTTGCCGTGAAGCTACCTGTACAGTTACAGCCTGAAGCTGTGTTGCTGATTGTTTCAGCGTATTTATTGTAGATTTTCGACGCTTTTAAAGGTGATTTTGGAACTGTGCTGTAAATAGTGATTCCTGTAAATAAATTGTGCTTTTTATTGTTCTGCATCGTGTTTTCATCGGATACTCTCAAATCTACGAACCCGTAAAACGCAACAATATATTTTAGTACACTTTTTTTTCACATGAAACTCTGTTTTTCATAATAATTCCTTGGTAATCCTAGGCAAGAGAAAGTCATTTATTTGCTCTGTTTTTCATAATAATTCCTTGGTAATCCTAGGCAAGAGAAAGTCATTTATTTGACCGGTGATTGATCATCTTGAAATTTTTGTGCTCAAGAGGAGAATGCACTTCTCCGGTGAACTGACAACAATTTCAATTCTAGTTAAAGTTTTCACTTCACGTTTTGCTAGTTGCTGTTATTTGAGATATAAATCCTTCACCTTTTGTGGATCACTACTTGTATAGAAGTTTAACTCAGTGTTCTTCAAACTTGCAAATGAACCTCCTCTGCTATCGAGTATTTAAAATGAAAATATTAAGTTAAATTCAATTTAAGTAATGTAGTCTGAGTCTACAAATAAAATAGATTACTTAAACTAGCTCAAGTAATTAATGGCACGTATTTAAACATCAGCTAGTAAGATGGCTGAAACTGGAATAAAAATTTCCCAGAATGCAATAGAACATAACTGCAAGGCAAGACTGCCAGAAGCTCTAATAGATTCAAAACCTCGGCTTAAATACTTAACAATTAATATGCATTCTAGTGAAGGCTACGGAAAGAAAGGTTCAAATCATAATAACTGTTTAATTAACATAAAATCATGCATTATCATCAGTTCTTTGTTTCAATAATAATGTTGCATCTAGCAATAAGAGATCAAATGAATACAGACTTTTCTCTTCTGCAAAGTTTCTGTGTATGGTACAGCATACTGCTTCTGGTGAAATCGCTTGTGGTAGTTTCTGATGTGTTGCTTGATGAACATGTTTTAGCTAGACACAAATATCGCACTAAATTAGCTGGCACATGGTTTTTTGTCGCCAGCTTTTAATTTTTCAACCCTTTGTTCTGCCGCTTACTGGAGCTGCCAGCTGCATAAATTACTTCAGCTCTGATGCCGGCAGCTATTGATATTTTTAGCCTACCTAATCTTCATTAGGAATTTTACCCAATGTAATGTGAATTTCTATTGTATTTAAATTTTCAGTTTTGACCTCCCACTATGTGCCTTGATTGATTGGTTTGTAAAAGCTGATTTGATTGTTACTTTTTTGTTTCATCCTAAGTGTGGTGAGAATATGGGTTTGAATGGGAAAAAAAAAAGAATGTTGAAAGTAGAAAAAGGTGAATGCGACAATTCTGGTATCCAAGCCTCTTGCGTAGCTGTCGAGGAGAGCGCATTTCAGAGCATTTTTGCAGCTGCTCAGTACATAATGTAATTTCTGTCATTATTGTTATTTTTTGAATTGTTTGTAATTTATTTTGTTGATTTGTGCGCAATGCCTAGATTGTGCAATTCGTTGATGTTTTTAAGTTAAAATAGAATGATGTGTACGTGGAAATATTGAAATTTAAATATCTTTTTTTTAGAAAAAAAAAAGTGTGTTCTTTTTGTGACGCCATTTTGGTTAACAATTAGAATAGGGTCAATATGCACACCAGTATAGCAAGAAATCAAGAACTAAACTACCATGTAGACATTTGTTGTGTCACAGAGGGGTTCGCACTAAAACATCTGTGCATGCCCATAGACATTTGGAGCTTAAATTTTCATGTCACATATGTATTTGTGAAATAAATTCATTACAATATTCGCAAGTTTTCATTTATATAGTGTGGAAGTGAGCTGTTAGATTTATTGGTAACAGGTTATGGTATGGCCAGAATTATTGGGATGATTTGAGAGATTTCAAAAATTTTTATTGATATGCAATATACTAAATTACTTAAGAATCCTGTAGATTTTGTTAGATGTTATACTGAAACAGTGTTGCACTTCGAGCCAACATGTGTGATAACACTGATTTTGTCGTCGCATTCTTTTTAAATGAATTCCTCTATACTGCGCATAAGGAAAACTAGGAAATCCAAAGTTTTGAGTTAAAATGTTTAACTATATCCGAGGATAGGATTTAAAAGATTTGAATAATGAAAAAAGTTTCAAAATTAGGAATTTAAAATCTTTCTGAACATTATGCGATCTGAAGATTCAAATGCCACAACCTTAAAAAAGTGTGATTTATAATGCAGTATATGTATTGAATGTATACAGTTATTTAAAGTTAGATTTGATCTTGGTGCTCTTATTAATTATGTGGAAAGAAAAATTGATAATTTTTTTTCCTAAAAGCTCAAAAAAGTTAATAACCTATTTAGAATTTTTTTCCCTCTAATAACAATTTCTTTTCAGTAAGTGCCATCACTTTATTTTGTCTAAGAAACCACATGTGAGTTGATTTATTCCACATTCAAATTAAAAGGTATTTATGTATGTGTAATCACTAAGATTGGTAGATATTCTTCTGATTCAGTTTACTTCTTCTAAAACTAAACAACAGTTACAAAAGGGGATGAAGGAAACAGAAGAAAAATATATGGTTTTTCTGCCTGGAAGACTGTTTAGCTGCCTTGTACAATAGTTTCAAATTTTTATTTTGTTGGCACATACCTTTCTGAACACAGAGCAAAATATAACAAGATATATTTTTTTTATTTATATTATATTAATTACATTCAAAGTTTTGAAATTCTCATTAATTTACTTTAAAAGTTTCTCTTCAAAACCTGACTTATTATTTTTGAAAGAATATCAATATGGATTTGGTGTTCTTGGAATATTCAGCTGCTGCTCTCAATATTTGGCGCTGCATACACATGTGAAATGACATTTTCAAATGCAGATATTGCAAACAGAATATTACCTTCATGGACATTTAATCATTTAGGCTACATTATTACAATTTAGCCAAAAGAGATTAAACATTAGTAAATGTAATGTTAATAACGCATTTATATTTTTCTATGTAAATTTGCTTTATTTCAGCTGTTTCATCTATTTTTAAAGTTTTTTCAGTACTATTTTATGGATTTATTTTGCTGCTGTTCTTAAAAGTTACTAAAATACAGAAGAAATATAATTTTCTATTTTAGAAGTATGATGTTTTATGTCTTCTGAAGTAATGTATGAAATATTTTTCTGTAATAAAAATGTACATAGCCTACATCAGTGTGTTTTTAATATGTTTCAAAATAAAATTCATAATTTCTCATCAGGTGCACTTAAATGTTTACATTCAGCATTTCTCACAGATAACTGAAGATCAAATCAAGAAGCCAATGACCTAAATATTTCATGTATTAATGCTAACTTAAACTGATGATAATTATCTCTGAAATTAGAAAAAAAAATTACGAACTGAAAACAGTTAGAACTGAAAACATGGGAAAAATTGGGAGGATAGCATAAATTATGCTATAAATTGATAAATGAAAATTAGGGTGAAGCAGTTAGAAGGTAAATATTCAATTATTGTAATTGGTCGTAACTTATTTGAATCCTCAGGGAAAATGAAACAAGTTCTAACCAATTCATTATAATTTATGATAGTGAATTCGTTTCATTATCTTCTCGTGCTGGGTTTTCGTGTCTGTATTACCTTGATATATATATATATATATTTAATTATTGTTTTCAGCTTGCATTTAAGTAGTTAAATATTTTTGTGTCAAAAATAATATCGGTAATCTATTTCAGGAAGAAAAAAAAAGACTGACCAAATATTCGGCAGACTTGTACATATATATAAGAAAATTATTTTAAAAATTTGTTTTCAGCAGATGCAAAGAGAGCAGAAATACACCGTGCTGTCATTGCACAATGTTAAAAAAAAGTTAATTCAAAGAATAATTCGGTTAAAAGTGTTGAAAGTTTCTCATGCGAAGTGCATTATTGCTTAAGTATTAGTTTAAAGAGAAAAAAAGTAAATTTAAAAAAACGTAGCCACTTGTAACAGCCGCATAGAAACGATCCAGTATTAACGGTGCAAAGTTGAAGGCGACCGTCGGCAGTCAGCCTGACTTGATCACGTGACCTCCCAAACTGCTTTTCGCGCCGGGGCCTTGTATATCACGTTGGTCTCGCTTCCTAGTCACCGTGATTAGTTTAAATCCTTTCTTTCGCCCCCTTTTTCCAATTGCTTTTTATTTCGCCATGCCTTGTTCTGATCGGCTTTACTTGTATCCGGCTTCCTTACCTTTCCCTCTTGTCGATAGGAATTTTGCTGAACTTGAGGTTTTGTTGAATTGTGAAACCTTGAATACTGCATAGAATTCTTCGCCCGCGTGTTTTCCGCCGTTCAACTACTCTGAAATTTAACAGCTAATTCAAATAGATTTTGCAGCGTTTGAGGGTTTCTAACTTCCAGAAAGTTCTGTATTGACGGAAGCAACCTCGGCAAAATTATTTCGATGATTCCATTATCGGGCCTTTTCCCATATAATAATTTGACGATATGAATTTTCCTTAAGAAAAATTCCGTTAAGACGTCCCCATTACTTTGGTATTTACTATACAACTCTGATTTGAGTTTCGCGCGGTCTTTGATGACGGGAAACGCTTTCAATAGCGAATTTTTAAAATTCTCCCAAGTATAAGTTTCGGATTCTGGATCCCGCAACAAATTTTTGCCAATATTCTTGTACCAGCTGAGGGCTTGACCTTTTAAATTCGTCGTCGCGATGATTATTCTGTGTGGCTGGTTCACAGGATATAACGTGAAATGTAGATCTAGCTGTTCCAGGAAGGCCATTGCGGATCCTTTGCCGTCGAATGTTGCTGCTGTCTTCATCGCCGCTCTCATAGTTTCTAAAATGAATCCAAATTCCTCCATCCGATTGGGATGTGCTTGAGGGAACTGAAAGGTTGGAAGGGTTAACGAGAATTCTTCCGTACCCTACGGCATAGTTCGTTAAGAACAATTTCGGGCGCCAATTGTAGGGTTCGACTCTTTAAATGTATAGTTGTGACTCGGAAACCCACGAACACTTGACAAGCGAATAATCGCTTAAATGTGTGAACAGAATACTTAAGACTTGAGAAGGGTTTAAAACCCTTTATTATTCAATATATTTACAATCGGTTCCGGCTTGGAACTTTACAATAAAGCCACCACTCGGGCTTGAACTTAAATACTAATAATTTGATCTAAAACTAGCTTAACAAAAGCTCTTAAATAATATAGCCGAAGCTATCAGAATCTAACTAGTTGGCCCCTAAGTATTAATTGAATCGGCGAAGCCTAGTAGGGGCATAGATATGACCGAGCGTAGTAACAGCTAAGAGAGATTTAGCCAGAAGGCAAACGCGCGCTGGTCACTAAATCATATTCTCTCTGTTGAAGTCGGTTAAGTCACGACTTAAATAGTTCTCATTCTCATTTGCATTCTCTGCGTTTCTGAATTCACATTCTGGCAGGAAATTGTAAGCTGAAATTAGAATAAGATAAGAAAGATACAAAACTTAAAATAACTGTTAGAAAACGTATAATAAACCTTACAAACAAATGAAAATTAATAAGTTCTTAATTAATAAATGTTACGCTTTCACGCCTGTATTACTTAACTGATCATCATGAAAATTTCAAGAAATGTTTTTGATATATTAGAGAAGGTTAAAAAGGTTGGATGGTTTAAGCCACGCGCCTGCGCGCGCAGATAAACTTTTACATCGATTAGCTTATCGTTATGAAACTTTCAACATCTAATGTTTACACAATGACAATCATTTTAAGCTATAAAACCTATTATAGAGTTTAAATTTCAACAGATAAGTTACATTTTATAGCCTGATACCTTTTCTAATATATCAAAAAATATTTCTTGAAAATTTCATGATGAACGGTTAAGTAATTAAGGCGTGTGAAGCGTAACAAAAAAAAACAAACTCACATTCGCATTTATAATATTAGTTAGAATTTTTAATATTCAGGTTATACTAAATTACGTGATAAAAGCTGAGTTGTCTATTTCTTGCTATGTATTATAAGAAAGATAACGTGCAATATATTAATAAACAGTTTTTCAATATTTTTAATATTCATTAGATGCGATATATTAAAACTGATATATCAGCAATGGTTTTCTATGAATTTTAAAAATGAATATTAACGAAAATTCAATATTTTATAAAATATCGTATATATTTATTTAAAAATTACATATTCGAAAGAGAAATAATTTCTCTATCTGATAGTATAATTTTTGATGCAGTATGTTGACTTTCACAGAGTTATAAGATATTTTAACAATTTGACTGCAGTCATTGTAATATTAGTTTAACATTGAGTATTGTTAAATTTTAATAACTTACGAAGTTGATGGCTTTGGATGAAAATATCTTTTTAGTCCTTACGCGTGCATTCCTATAGATTACACCCTCGTGTGTGTCTTTTTGAGGGCTTTAAAATGATAGAAATTTTATTCACCTCGGACAAGTATTTACGCAATTCAGTTTTCGAGCTTCAGGAACTCCTAAAAATACGTTCAACACAGTTAGTCTTGGAGTTGAGTCGTAACAAAACTGCTCGTGACTATGGAAACACTATGACTCGTAAACTTATTTGAATCTATCAATAAATGTCGCTTACCGATCAGGCATCAATTCTGTTTGCACTTAGGTCAGAAGCCTCGTCCGTGAGATGTAAATATGTAAGTACTAGTACTATGCATTTGCATAGTACCAGGCACATTCCTAGTACTGTGTACTAGTTCTAGTCCCATGCCTAGAATGGACAGATGGATGAACGGACGCTGATACACTATGGTACGTATAACTGTTCTGGTCTCAGTAATTTCAATACTATTCATGGTATAATTTCATTAGAAAAAAATGTCATGTGTGCCCCACGTGACTTCCTTGAACGGAATATTAAATTATACGCATTTTTTCCTCCCTTTCATTTAAACTTATTTCCTCGAATTTCAATAGAGATATATTTCTCATTCAATTAATTCAGTTCTCACTTCGCTACAAGGCAAAAATTAAAAAATATAAAAATTAAAGAATATAAAAAAATGTAAAACATAAATACAATTAAAAATTTTAAAGATTACTCTTTACAATTAGAATTAGAGTTTTTACGCAAAAACCAGCAATTCGGCTAGGGGACAAAAAGGCAGATTTTTTTAAGCACAAAACTGAAAGTTGACGTTTGGTCTCGCTCCGCAAAATTTTACTGAAGGCGTAGAAAGTGACTTAATTTGTTGTGGACGTTATGGCGAGTAAATATATGGGACAATTTCATAACTTAAATGATAATTCCAGAATCGATTAAGCATAATTTAATTGACAATAATAAAAGAAGCCGTTACTTTATTATTGCAAAGCTTAGGTTCTGTAGATTGG
This sequence comes from Stegodyphus mimosarum, assembly GCA_000611955.2. NCBI lineage: Eukaryota > Metazoa > Arthropoda > Arachnida > Araneae > Eresidae > Stegodyphus > Stegodyphus mimosarum. Next base: position 12,230 of record KK118977.1, read on the forward strand.
CAACAAATACACTATTCTGCTAAGTTTGAAAAGTAAACAAATATGGCTGCTATCACAAAAAGTATTAGGCTTAGATACACTTTTAAATTGTTGATAATTCTACAACTATAGCATGCAGGTTAACTAAAGTTATAAAACCTTAACCGGAAGATAAGAACAACATAATTCAGTCATTTTTAAAGCAAACAGTGTGCAATTTACAAACATATAAGAATAAAGAAACCGAGCTCATTGAGTCGAGTAACAGAGTGTATATATATACTTTTGGTGAGGTCAATTGCAATCCAAATCGGAAGTACAGATCTATATGTTATAGCAGTCCTATATACAAAATTTCAATGTTCAGAGGTTCCTCGTTTTTGAGTTATGCGAGATACATACATACGTACGTACGTACGTAAGCACAGACGCCACGAAAAAATGTCTTCAGAATCCATTTTAAATCAGTTTTATAATTTTTTTGGGGAAAAAGCGTCATTTATTCTGTTCTTACGTACGGATGTCACTCAAAAACATCGTTAAATTGCATTCGACAGCGGTCAAAATGGATATTTTCGTGGAAATATGATACCCGAAATTTTTCGCGATTACACTACTTCCTTTTTACTTCGTACAAGGAAGCAAAAAGGAGAGAAAAAAAATTAAATTTGCAAGCCAAGAAAACTGATAACTGATGTGATGAACTGCTCAGAAAAGACTGAAAAATATATAAAAATATGGGAACACTTAACAACAGTTAATATCGCATCGCAAATACTAAACATTTGCTGCTTATAAAATTTTTTTTAAATTGAATTTGACATAAGTGCGAAGAAAATGATGCTTAATAAAGATAAAATGATAAAAAGTAGTGGATTAGCAGGGGTAAGTGCCACAGCAGACTAGTAGACTGCGAGCTCAAGTAAAAAAAACCTTTAACCCTTTCGTCATGTGTAAGGCGGATACGAGAGAGTTTCCCATAATAAGTCCTCCACGAAAGCATCTCTTCCCTCGCCTATATATCCCTAGTGTGCTTCGCCGTAATTTAATATAATCCAAATCCGTTTTTATTGGTAAGGAGTCTGGCGCCATGAGATCTGTAGCGAAAGAATAGCCAGGAGCACCCCAATCATAGTTCTTTAAATCCCTCTTTCGTTGTTAAGAGTGGAAATTTCATAGATACTGTAACTGATAATAAATCTCATAAAATTGCAGAATTGGGGGAAAATGTGAGAGTTATGTATGTAATTTCCAAAGTCTGAAATTTTCAGCTATAGTGTAGTGTATGCAATTAATTCGAATTTTATATTTTGTCCCTTCTTGAAATTTAAGAAGGACGGGGTCAGTTGAGGAACACAGACCATAGACTGAAAAATACTGTCTAAAAGTATTTCAGAAAATTAATTATTTATAAGTTAATTCCTCCTCCTCATTTTTATGTTTATTTCTTATTTCCCCTTCGTTTTTTTCGTTCCCGTTCGTTCTATTTCGTTTTGGGATTTTGCGTTGGTTCATTACAAACGGCGCTTCATTTTTCAAATTGTTGCCAACAAACATTTGAGCCGTGCATTATATTTAAAAAATTAAACAATGAAGGATCTGCATGAATATATGTGTGTTTCTTGCAGTGTGAAAAAACAACGGTACCTAGAGACATGAAATTTTGAATAACGTTCTCTTCCAGTCGAATATGGGCATCTGGAAAACCGAATTTGGAGTTTGTTTTATCTGTTTCATATTTTCTAAAACTTTTCAATTAACAAACTCGACGATTTCAAAGCGAGCAATGGCAATACTATACGAAAAAAAATATTTTTATCTCCAGCGCGCGAGACTGTATTGGAAATTCTAAAGATGTGCTGTTTTTAAATTATACTGGGATATTGCTATTGAATTGAATTTTATGGTTTAAGTGCGAAGAACATGATATTTAATAAATAAAGGTAAGTAATAATAGTATAAAAATATGAAATGAAACAAAAGAAATTAACTAACTAAATTGTACCTTAGTTTGTATAAAATTGTAGCTAGGCCTAGAAATGACAGATAAAATAAGAATGAGAAAGTTGTTATGGGTTAATAAAAGATGACATATGCAGATATAAGCAATGAAATGAAGCAAGAATGAAATCAAAGCCTCTGAGTAATTGAAGAAAGAATGCCAATATTAATGTAATCACCAAACCCGAAACCTAGCAATCATAATCTTAAAAATACTGTGAAGCAGTAGTAGTAGTAGGTAATAAAGACTAAAGAATATATTAAATTGCAGACAGAAGTAAAAGTCTGTGTCAGACATGGAGGGAGGAGGAAAAACTCTATGCATGCCAAAAAAACGTACATAAATTCATATACAACATATCTACTTCAGTACACTCTCTAAACACCTTTCATAGAGATCGATAATCGCGATTTCAAAGTCTTTTCTGAGATGACCCGAAGGCTGAAATCAGGACTCATAGGTGTTCAAAATAACTTCGTAAGAAAGAACACGTTCTGTAGTCTTTATTACGAAAACAATGAAACTGTGTAGGAAACTCGCTGCACTCTAGTTTAGATTCAGTCTATTTGCTTTATTCTTTCTTCGAGTTATTAGCCAAAGGGGACGTTCGTTCCGAAGTTGGATTGTGTTTCTGTGTTCCATGTTGGATATTTTCTCTGTGAGCTCTGAAAATTATGTTTATATTTTGGTTTTTATTCATTTTTTAATGCTCAAGAGATTGGTAACGTTCAAATCTATAATATATGAATCTGACCCGCAGATGATCAGAATTTAATTGATTTATGAACCTCGAGATACGAGATTTGCTGAATATTATTGGTAAGGACGATGCCGAGGACTTCCGCAGATCCAGTATAATGACATCTGGTAGGGCTTGTGGGTCCATGAATACTTAGATCGCTGTTTTGAGCAAAATTTAGTTGAGTAATTCCATTTGGATTAGAGCGTCGAGACTTCCAAGTGGGGTGTTTAGAGTTAAAATCACTGGCAATGATAACGGGGAGATGGCTGTCTGTTAAATACTTGAGATCGTTGACAGTAATATTATTCTGTGGGGGATTGTAAGTAGCAATAAAGATGAAGGTTCGTTAGTTCTAGAGTGAATTATAACAGAATTATGATCAATATTTGTGCGTCCTGGGATATTATAGGTAGTGCCACTGAATGTGTGGGTGACCACCCCACGTGACTTAGTACTTTGTCATTTTTGAATTGATGTCAAAAATTTTGCTAATTTCAGCATTGTATACATACGTATTTATTTTCCAATTATTCAGCATCTCACTTTGTTCTTATCTACTTACATTTTACTATATTTGTGTTTTAAAATTGCAATTATTTCTCTACTGGGGAAATTTTCAATTCTGTTGGCGCTCATCACGTGACCCAGGAATCGTATATATGGTTAAGTAAGACCACCTTTCGATGGACTTTACTAAATCCTCTGCTTTGGATACGCTTTGACTTGTCAGCCGTCTCTGCTACTCAGTGACAACTGGTCAACACCGCCTGCGCCTTCCATGTTGTCTTCTGGACCCATAGTCATGCATTCTTCTACCTGAAGCGCCAGTCTAGAGATCATATTGACGGCAGCCGGAATACGTTGCGGAAAATTGCACAATAATCGAGGGATATTGTTCGGAGAACAGCCTTGACGCCAAAAAGGGAGAAACAGCTTATTGTGGTATGGTAGGCAATAGTTGTCATTCGATGACGTACTTCCTCTAGGGAGACAGCCGTAATACTTTTCCCTTGCTAAGGGATGATCTGTAGTATTACTTATTATATGTAGCATTTATTATTAGTATTTATTATTGTAGTACAGAAATTAGTATTTATTACTGTAGTATTTATTATTGTAGTAGTTATTCTGTAGTATTTACTTTCGTTGGCATGATGAAATTGACGGCAGCCGCAATATGTTGTGCAAAATTGCACAATAATTGCGGCTTACAGCGACACTTGGCATTTAGAATGCAATTTTATTTAAAACATTTTTACTTCTGAAACTATTCTACATTTTAAACATCAGTTCCAAATTATAGTACATTACATAAGTCCTGGCGAAATAATAGCTTACGTTTCTAAATGAGATGACGTTTAAACTGCTCATTAACATGCAATGATCTCAAAAGAACTGCAAGGTCTTTCTGATTGGTTGGTTACTAGCAAATTATATGCAAACACGAGAGTGGATAAATGTCTTAAAACTTGCTTTCTTCTTATCTGCGGTGCACTCTGGAATAAGCTTTTTCGAGGAATCTCTAGTTTTCGTTGGCAATGTAGGACGCTAAAAGAGCGTGTTTTAGAAGTTCTGATGATGAACGTTTTTGTTCTCTCAACGTAGAGGTTTCAAATGGCTCCGTCCGTGACGTTTCATTTGCTGAATTCGATATCTCGGAGAGAATGGATACTTCTGATTTGAAATGTTCTTCTGCAAGAAAAATTGCAACAGATGAAATATCGATTCGTTCATTTGAAAACAAATCTAACGCTGAAGGGGCATTTTCAGGATAGAAAAACATTGTTAAATTGTCTTCTGATCGCGAGTTTTGTTCTGAAGAGATTGCCGCAGGAAATGAAACGTGAAGTGCTTCGATTGAAGTTATAACTGGTGAAGAAACCATGTTCAGGAAAAAAATGTTGTTAAATTGGCTTCTGAAGAGAAAACCATAAATAAAACGTCAAATTTTTCCGACGACAATATATCTGACGTTGAAGAATCAAATTCGGAGAGCTATAGCGTTTTCCATTTCAAAAGGGCAGAGAAAGTTTTGAACATCTGGATTACGAAATAGAGGTAACGGAAAATTGGGGTATGTTAATTTCATTTTAGATGTTGTTTCAGTTTTTAACTTTTACGTTGAGTTTCAGCAGGTTCATATTTGCACTGTAAACCTGAAAGCTAAAAATTTTCGGTATTTTTTTACCTTCTTGCATTCTGTCTTTTAAACAGGTCTAACTTAGACTAAAGATGGTTTTATGTTCTCCTGTTCTTAACCCTTAAAACCTTATAAGGCCATCATATTACATACGTTATTTAGTACTTTAAGTATTATCGCAATAACATTAGTAAATATAGTTTAATTTTCGGAAATCGCCAGACTCTAGTAACCATGCGCATAATAGTTCTTTAGGTGACCCTATCCACTATTAAGTTGCAATCCAAAAATTCACCGAATTATTTTTGCTTTCGCGAAAAATCGCCAAAATGCGCCAAGGTTGTTCCGCTAATGCTTACCTCTAATGCTTCCGCTAAGTGCCTGTTACAAGTACGTAAAACGTGCAAATTCTGAAATCCGTAAGTTCAGCAGTATTAAGTCTTGATTAACATTCTGCATTGAAACACAGCTCAAAAATAAAATTCATTTTGCTCTTGCTTCATCACTTACAGTGTCTACGGAATGTTAAAAACCTCGAAGTTGTTAAATACATCTGCCGGAGCTTTCGTAAAGTTGAAATTACCAAATTTTGTATTGGAATGCTGGAACTTAAAATGCGAACTATTTTGTTTCATTAGCTCGTTATATATGAGAACCGAATTTTATTCCGTTTATGCTCATTTTAAATTTAAGTTGTAAGCGAAGCATGTTAACGTTCATAAAATCGGCCAAAGCAATTGAGAATATTGCACATCTTTCGCTCATCTTCGTACCCAGATAAAGTATGTTCGAGACATTAGTTTAACCCCTACCGAAAAACGTCGCATTCAATTAGTTTTCATGCACGAAATTGGTATTCTACACTTGAAGCTGTCTGAACTTTTAATATTTATTATTAGTTTCTTAATGCTAAAAATAACGTTAAAAATAAGTATTAATTAAAAGTAAACTCGTTATCCCAATAAACTTAATCCAGTGGTATACACACTATAGGTAATACGTGCATTACTGAAAGAAGTCCGTGCACTAATTATTACGCTGATGTTAGGCTTTTAAAGGAAGAACATAAAAGCATCGCAAGTTAAGCTTCTGAAATTAATGTGCTTTACTGAACCACACTAACGCACTGAAGTATGAAACTAGATATTTCAGTAATGGAAATCAACTATTTCAACGGATTTAATTTCAATAGTTGCGTGTTTTCTACTTGTCTTTCTACTAGGAGAAAAGTCTTTGAAGACATAATCTCTCGATAGCGTATACAAAATCAAATCTACACGAATTCAGGTTTTAAAAAATGCGCTAATTAAAATTTAAGTTAAGGATATTTTATGTTCACGCCAAAAAGGCGCTAATTGGCTTCTTTTAGATGGCAAGCTGAGCCAAGCGTAGGTATAAGAACTAGCTGTTCATTCATTGTCTGCTGTCTTCTGTACCCAGTTTATCCTGTATGTTCTGTGAGTTGTGCAATAAATGTGATTCAATATGTAACGTAATGTCTGCCGCCGTCTTATTCCCCGGTTTTAAGTAATAACTTGTTGTCAAACTCCTTGTCTTCAGTTCTTGGTTTATAGAGAGGCGTAATACACGAAAGTTGAATAGTGTGTTAAGTTTTCTTGCTGTGACATAATTTCCAACTGCATATCTCTTACGGACGAGCTACAGCTGCAAAGTAACTGATTTTCTCCTTGTTTCTGCGTTTTTGAACCGGTTAAAACTACATTTTTAACGTAATGAAAGTTTGACTAAATGGAATTAATTTGTTCTTATTTCAGTTTAATGATTCCTCCGTTGTAAAAACGGAGGAATGTTATGCGATAACTATCTTACCAGCGAAGAATGATATTGATGTCATCTATTTATTCCATGTTTAATAGGTATTTAAGGTATTTTATTAAATGATTCTGAAATACGTTGGGAGTGAATCGTACTGTCACCTGTTCAGTGCCAGAGGCTCTAGGCAACAACAAACGCAGTCTTGAACTCCTTGTCACGATGTATTTCGTGAACTTGTTCTGGTTAGGTTCTGACTAGTGAAATTAAATTCAACACTTCTAATGCGCAGTACCATATTCTTTTGCACGTGTACTCGTAGATGTTTACTTGTTTAAATAACGAAGCGTTAAAATAATCGCATGCTATTGGCAAGTGAGTGAATTTATTAAAATTGAATTCAAAGCTATTAGCTGCATACTTTAAAATGCTCTAGAGAAAGTCTATTTAAAACATGTACCCATGCTGAAGCGTAACCAAAGTAGCGTCCTTCAGAACAGCGATATGTTCTCGATTAGGTATTGCGGCTAATATTGCATAAGCGGGGTAAGTTGGCGCCAAATTATTTGGCCTTTAAAATTTGGCTAATTTTTGGCGGCAATGAAAGCACTAAAATGTGATTTTTAAACGGAATAGTAATTTAAGTTTTGCGGTAGTGAAACGTCGTTATTTTATGTAAACAGAATAGCAAAATGAAATGATAAAATACCAAATGAGTAAAGTAAAATCCAACAGCTTTGCAAGTACAAACAGCCCTATCTGTGTAATTCATCATAAAATAGAATGAACAATTCTTGCAAATAATTGAATAAATAAATATATACACTTATTAGATTAGAGCATCGCGAATTGAGTTTTAAATGCAACAGAATAACAAATTTTTGTTTACAGTGGTGAACAGCGGTTACTTTGTGCAAAGAGAAAACGGATGCAATTGAAATTGATTAAAAAATGATTAGAAATTGATTAAATAATAAAACAACATCGCGGAATTCAATAGACTAAACATCTTTCGTTCAAAACTTTAAATATTTCTCATCATTCGATTACCACATGCAAAAAAAAAATTAAATTTAATATTAAACATGCATATATATATATATATAATATATATATAAACAGTAAAACTTTTAAAAACAAACGCACCATTTCAAAATTAAATTTAAAATAAATCTTCTGGCTACACTGAATTCGCCGTCTTACAATTACCTAAATAAAGCTCAAGGTTTGCCACAGTAAAACATACAGCCGGAAACTACAACCAAATAAATGAAAATTGCGCCAAATTAAAAAAACCCTCGCCGAGTTTTAGCACTCATCCCGATTACGGAATATTAACGGGTATTGCTAACGAGTCTGTTAGTATGTTCGCAGTTAATACTGAACAAATTTTGATCTTAATTCTTTTTTATTTTGTTCCTTTTCTTAATAATAAGCTTAAAAAATTTCTTCAGAAATGCGGGTCTTAAAATTTGGATTAATGGTTTTTTGCCTTTTGTATACTTACCGTAAATATTGCAATATTTTCCTCCAATGGCGAACATTTGCCTATAACGGCATTGGCCTCTCCTTAAGGCTAGAAGTGGTCGCTATTTTATTGCAGAGGTACCTAATAGGCGACCACCGCTATTTCCCATGAAGGGACAGACGAAAAATCCACGCCTTCTCCGGAATTCGAACCCGAGCTTTTCGGTATCCCAGCCGGCTCCCGCAACCGCTATACCGTCTCGGCGGCAATTTCAATTTGTTCTTTTATTCAAGTTTCAGCTGCGGATGACTCGCCAGCTTCAACCTTAGTGCTTTTTGTGAGTATTACTTATCCTCCATATACTTATAGCTGAATAGGAGAAGTTATTTTGAAAATTTTCCTTTTTAACCAAAATTGTTAATGTTCGCAAGTTTTCTTGTTCCGGATCTTTTCCCTTTGTAGGACAACGCAGGTTAAACACTTCAGAAACCTTCTCGCCGTAGCTTCGTACTTCCAGCAAGTAAACTTAAGCATCACCCGACCGTTTTAAGTTTCGTAAACCTAAAATCTTGGAATGGACAAAATAAACTGACTCAATTTAGCGATTTTTATTGGCATTACGTCTTTAACGTAAAGTTTTAGGCGATGAGAACACGTTGAATTTAAGTGTATCCAATATTCAACGTTGATGTATATATTTTTTGCGCTGTTTGTTTGGCGTGTGTTTGTGATACAAAGGAAGAGATCCTTCGTTTGTTTTTGGCTGGTAATGTATTGTATAGGCGTTTTCGTGACTTTCTTCTTGTATAATGTGTATACGAGAAAGTTTCCCTTCGAAATTTCTCCACGAAGGCATCCCCCCATAGGCACATAGCCCTCGAGGCTTTGGCTGTGGGGTAACACAATAAGATATCACAATCAGCTGGTAATTCACTTGTTTCTAGAACTGCTCATGAAATATTTTTCTGCAGATGTTGAGTATATAATCGTGCATTAATCTTTTCGAAAGAATTTTCTTCCTTGGGTTCCTGAACTCAAATTCTATGAAAATATTAAGTTATTCGTGGAATTTTAAATTAAATGACGTCAGAACGAGCCAAAATAGCAGTTCGTTAGTAACGTAACAAAACTTAAGTCGCTAAATTCAAACTTTTTTCAAAGTAGGCTTGTGAAATTGAATTTCGTATCGTAACCTGTGTTAAGGATATTTTATGTTATCGCCGAAAAGGTGCCAATTGCCTTCTTTTAGATGGCAAGCTGAGCCAAGCGTAGGTATAAGAACTAGCTGTTCATTCATTGTCTGCTGTTTTCTGTACCCAGTGTATCCTGTATGGTCTGTGTGTTGTGTTGTGCAATAAATGTGATTTAATAAGTAACGTGATGTATTCTCATTCTCCGGTTTCGAGTAACATTCTTGGTGTCAGGAGTGGGCTACTGCCCGTGTTTTCAAGCAAGAATTTATGAAAAGCTCTGGAGTAACGCGTTGTAAAATTGTGAATGAAGAGGGAACTTGAGGTGAAGGCGGTGAATTGTTTGAGGTGAGTGGGTTCGTTTCGTTTCAATTTATTGGTTGTTGAAATGATGTGTTGTAGAATTGTGTGAATAGGTTAGGGAGATGTTAGGATTTGAACTAGTAGGAAGAGTAGGTGTGTATTTGTAGTTAGAGTGACTTGGAATATTCTTGTATGTATTATGTATTTAAGTTGTTGTTTAATGTATGTTGCATATTAAATTAGAAGTGTTATTTTGAATAGTAGCATTGTAGGTAATAAATTAAGTGAGAATGGAGGGGTTAGACAGGTCAAAAATGAAGCGTAGCTGCTATTACAAAATTATTGAACAGTATTGAGGAAATATTTAAGGATTTAAGTAGTATTGATTTAGATACCCTAAAATGAAAAACTGCAGTTAATTATTGAAAAGGAGAGTGCACTTAATGACTTAAACTTGGGTATAGAAGCTTTGTTGCCTGTTGAAGAAATTGAAAGTGATGCGTCAACTTCCACAGATTATTCAGAGAAGCTTTCCATTTGGAAGTATAGAGTTAGAAATCAAATTGTGAGTTTGAAGGGTCCTTAAATATCTGACACATCATATTCTCCACATATTGTAAATGCAAGCAGAACAATAAAACTTCCTAAAATTGCACTTTAAGCAATTTTATGGGGATCCGTCATTGTGGTTAGAAGTTTTTGGACAGTTTGAGTCGGCTATTGATAAAAATTGCAATCTTTCTAAAATAGATAAATTTAATGATTTAAAATCGTATGTAAGGGGTCAAGCTGCGAGTTCGATTGCTGGGTTGGCGATATCAGAAAGCAATTACGAGGTAGCCCTTAAAGTATAAGGTAGCCCTTAATATACTCACCAGTAGGTTTCGTAATACCAATACCTTAATACAAACTCACATGAACAATTTATTAAAAATTCCTGCGGTTCATAATTCTCAAGACATAGTTAGTTTGAGAAAATTTTTCGATAAAATTGAGGGACAAATCAGAAATTTAGAATGTTTAGGCATAGAAACTGAAGAGCCAGTTTCCTTAGAAAGTCCTCCACGAAGGCATCCCTCCCCTTAGGCAGATAGCCCTCGTGTGCTTTGCCATAATTGAATAACCTAACCTTAATACAAACTTGCATGAACAATTTATTAAAAATTTCTGCGGTTCATAATTCTCAAGACATGGTTAGTTTGAGAAAATTTTTCGATAAAATTGAGGGACAAATCTGAAATTTAGAATGTTTAGACATAAAAACTGAAACATTTGGTAATTTGTGAATGCTAATAATTTTCTACAGAATGCCAAAAGACCTTCTCTTGGAATTTAATAGAAAATGGCAGAGTAACTTTACTTTCCATGAATTACTTAAGTTTCTAGAAGGTGAAATTCAGTCTAAGGAAAGAACATATTTAGTTCGAACGAAACCGGACTCACCTAAAATTAAAACACTTTTAATAGAGAAGACAGAAATAATTTAAGAAAATCTAATTATAATAAAAGATACGCAGATCATGGAAGGCCAACGAGAAGTTATGCTACCATATTAAAAAAAGCGTGTAATAGCCCAGAGCACGAATTTTGTGAATTTTAAAACAGAACATAGAGGAAATAAATTAAAGGCTGAAAATAGGTGTTTTAAATGTTTTGCTAAAAAGTTTTGCTTTAAGTCATATGTGTAGATTAGTTTGAATGCAAGTATTGTAAAAGTAAATATCATAATTATTTGTGTACTGAGAATGTTGTCGGTAAAACTGAAAGGCAAAGTCCAATTGATGTAAGTGTAGGCGAGTCAGAAAACAAAGCTGTCATTATGCAATGTAATTCTACAGTATCTAAAACCAGTACATTGTTATGATTAACATGTTCAGTTATTGCGATTTCAGTAAATCGGTCGACCATTTCAAAAACTGCGCGTGCTTTGTTAGATAATGGATCGGAACGGTCATGGTGTACCGAACATTTAGCTAATTCCTTAAAACTAAAACCTATCGGAAAGGAGAGATTATCAGTTTATTCTTTTGGTTCATCTAAAGCAACTGAAAAGTTATACGATGTAGTTAAACTAAAATTAACGAGTAGATACGAGTAGTTCAGATAAATTTATTGAAATCGAAGCAGTAGTTATAGATACAATTACGACGGCGCCAATTGCAGTGCCAAGTGATAAAATTCAGAATATTTTGAAAAGTCAGAGTATTACTTTAGCTGATGAAAGTAAAAATGATCAGTCGGTAACTGTATTAATAGGAGGAGATTTGTTTTGGAATACTATTGAATGTTCTGAGTTTCGGAAATTAAGTAATGCATACCGACAATTTTCAGATTCACTTTGCAGGGAATTCAGCAGTCGTGCTATAACTCTAGTTGTGTAAATATAGTATCTTCTAACCTGAGTATAGCAACAGATATTCAAGCTTTATGGGAATTAGAAAGCTTAGGTATAAAAGATAGGGATGAATTATCTGTCAATGACAAGTGTTTAATAGAACAATTCGAAAGTGATCTGAAGTTCACTGATGGTCGATATGAAATTAAATTGTTATGGAAAACATTGCCTTCTGAATTAGAAAATAATTTTTCCATTGCTAGAAGGAGGTTTGACGATTTACGAAACTGTTTTGAAAAGGATGAATGGATTAAGAATGAGTATAAGCAAATAATTTGCTACCAAGAAAGTCAAGGAATTGTCGAAGAATATGGAAGGGATTGTAATGAATATTTTATGCCGAGCAGTTGTGAATAGAAATAAGGATACTACGAAAGTTCGCGTTGTATACAATTGTAGTTCGAAAACTAAGAATGCTAGGTCATTGAATGATTGTTTAGAAACTTGTCCAAATTTAAATCCTAATGTACTACTGAATTTCAGAAAATTTAAAATTGCGTTTAACGGGGATATCGAGAAAGCATTTATAATGAAAAAAATTGCTTTAGAGGATCATAAATTTCTGAAATTTCTGTGGCTTTCCGATAATGAAAATGTTGAATATAAAGTTATGCATATGAATAGATTGCCGTTTGGTTGCTAAATTTCGCCTTTTATACTAACTAGTACTATTGAAACCCAGATTAGGAAATATGAGAACTAATACTGATTCAGTACGCATATTAAATACATCGTTATATGTCGATGACTTAGTTTTGTGCAGAAAATACTCAGGACGCATATGAGTTATCAAATGATGCAGTTTCAATATTAAGGGCGGATGGATTTAACTTGCGGAAATTGAGATCCAACTTTCCGGAATTGGAAAGATTATGGGGTTTGAATAATCTCAAGGTTGAAAATAGTAAAAGAGAGCTGAGAGTGCTAGGTGTGAATTGGATTCCTGAGGACGACATCCTTTTCCTGGATGTTAAACCGTTGCTAGATAAATTGAGTTCCGTGAAAAATAATAAATGTGGTGTTCTGTGAGTAACGGCCATGGTTTTTGACCCATTTGGTATTTCAGCTCCGTTTGTGGTCAGAATAAAACGTTTGTTGCAAGAGATTTGGAAGAAGGGTATAAATTGGGATGAAAAGTTACCAGATGATCTCTTAGAAAAGTGGTTAAAATGGTGGTCGGAGATAAGAGTTAGGACAAATAAAGTTACAAAGGCATTGTTTGTTGGGGTATGTGAATCATCAGGATACCGAAGTTGCATGTATTTTGTGATGCGTCATCAAATGCGTATGGAGCGGTTCCTTGTTTTCATTATCAGGATAGTTGTGGTAATACAAAGGTGTCACTTGTTATGTCAAAAAATAGAACTGCTCCTTTGAAGAAGATTACCTTACCTCGTCTAGAATTAATGGCAGTTTTGATTGGTGCAAGAGTTGGAAAATATATCTGCAATCTTTTTGGGTATTTGCTCACTAACCAGCTCACTAACCAGATGTATTGGTCTGACTCGGAAATAGCTTTGTATTGGGTCAAGGGTAGTGCTAAATGTGTGTTAGAACTTCAGGAAAGCACAGATCCTAAAAGTTGTTTCCACTGTAAGTATGAAGATAATCCAGAGGATTTAGTGACAAGGGGTATCTCAGTCGGATGTTTGATTTCGAGTGAAAAGTGGTTTTATGGACCTCATTGGCTACGCAAAATTAAGGAATGTTGGTCTATGCAGTTGAATCGATCTCGGTTAGTTGGCTCGGCTGTTGGGGAAAAGGAGAAAAATGGAGTTATAGTTAAGAGTAAGAGTTGAAGAACTGTGGAATAGATTTTCTTCATGGAATCGATTGCTTAGGGTTGTAGCTTGGTGTTTGAGGTTTATTGGTAATACCAGGAATTCTAAAGTTCTGACACCCTACTTAAGCAAGAGAGAGCTTAATCAAGCTCACCAAGTTATAATTAAGGCAGTTCAAAGTTCTGAATTCCACGATAAAATTGCTAGGCTAGAAAGCCATAGCGCCTTGAATGTCTCAAATTATATCAAATTTTAGAGATCGGATAGCTTTCTTACCTGACTGACTGCAAAGAACTGGAGACAAGAATTGCTCCTATCAGTGAACTTCTAGTGTCTACTTTAGAATAAAAGGTAAAATTTAATGCTTCGTGGCACCTAACTGGTCCAGGTATCATGTGAAGCAGACACTGACCTTCTTAGGTTGTAGAGAACCAGTAAACTACTCATGGAGAGGCACAATTTCTCACTCAATATTTCTCTGTAAAGACTAGTTGCTTTAGAACTGTTTTGTTTACATGGGCCATAAGGTTACAGACCAGCGTTAATAGGATATGTTAGCTGTATCGTGCCAAATAGATTACGCTATTCAAAATTTGATGTCTCTAGATACTGTTGCTTTTTCACAATGCGAGAAACATACATTCATTCACGCAGCACTATTTAATTTCTTCAAATATAATAAAGGGCTCTAATATTTGGTGGCAACAATTTCAAAAGTAACCGAAATTTATAGTGAACGAACGCAAAATGCCAATATACAAAAAATAGCACTACTGGACAAATTGTCCCCTTTGGGCATGTAGAGACATTATTTTAAAACATGAAAATTCTGCATTGCCCTCGCCGAGACTGTAACCTCTCAAATACGTGCCGAGTATACTGACACCACGAAGGTGAGAGAAATGCCTTATGTACTCCCCCCTTTTAAATGGCCACTGAGGATTAAGAGACGCAATCACCAAATCGTGGTGGTAGAGAATCATTATTCACCACCTCTTTTATGTTCGGCCCACTATGCAGAATTATTAGAATATTTTTGTTGTAGGAAATGAAGAATAAACAGTGTCCTCGCCGGGAATCAAACCTTTCGAATATGCACCGAATATGTTGTGACCACTATGAAGGCATGTAAGTAGGTTGGAGAAATATATCTTATAGGCTTTTTGGGCTAAAAATGAAAACACAGTGCAATAAAACATTCCATTATTATTAGGATTATGGCAAAGAATGCCACCAGGAAGAACAAATGCCTTCATAGAGGATTTGATCTGGCTCGTACTTGTGTACAAACCTGACTCGTACTCATGTTGCTCATAAGGAAAATCACTCAAACTATCATTCTGTCAGCCCATTTGCAAGAAATTCGTATTAACCAAGAATCTGAATCACCCCTATTAGTCGAAAACTTAGTAAAATACAGGTAGATGCCCTTTAGTGTCACCATTTGGATATTATTATGGAATTGCTGGAAATCCTTCAGTTTGCATATGAATACATGGAAATCACATCGCTTACTGTAATCAACAGTTCGGTTAATATGATCAGAATATTATTAATATGATTTTTTTTAACAAAAGGCACCTTTAAATTACAATAATATTTATCAGTAAAGCTTACTGATATACATTCAAGATTCAAGTGGAATACCGACACATTTTGTTGGTTATTAAATGAATACATGTAATATATAATATAACATTTTTTATATATTTGAAAAGAAAAAAAGAATGTACTGCCATTCTATAAAAATACAGTAAGTTTTTAATTAGACATATTATTCATTAAATGCATATTTGTTAATCAATCTGATCCATAAATAAAAGTAAAATAATGTTCTTATGGCTATAAACAAGTGCTTCGAATTTGCTGCCAGAAAACAATGCAAATCATGCAATGAAATTTTACCCCAATTTTAAGAAAATTTTCTAATTAAGCTGCAATGTGTGCATTGCCTATTCGGCACATGCTTCATGACTAATTGGAAAAGTTTAACACCTTATTCTAGATTAGGCCCGTGGCTGACTAGAGTCACTTGCGATTTCTTTCCGATTTTTATATTATATTTTTATATTATTCTATATATTATATTTTATCTTTAACCTCACATAATCTGAATAGCATTTAACTGAACTGTATATATTATATAACTTATAATACTTTTTATATATAACTTGTAATACTCGTTTATACTTTTTAATTGTATATTCTATTTTAACTTAATTTTATAACTATTCTATCCATTGTATATAGTTTTAATATATCTGTATACAATTATTCATTCTAACTTTCTCATTTAACAACTACATTTGTGTATCATATTTTTTTGATTTTCTTAATACTTTTAAATTTTAAATTTTGAATATAATGGAACGTCAGAGTTTCAACTCAAGGTTAAGGTATTTTTTTATATATTTGCATTATTTGTTTTTTATTACTTCACCGGGTTTGCCAGTAACACCTATCTCCAAGGCTTTAATCTTTAACCTTTGTTGATAAAAATTAAATTATTCCCATTGAGTTTTCATAACAAACTGTAGTTGAAATGAATTTGGTATTGTATTAATGCAGTATTGAGTAAATCAATTCTATTGGTTATTTCTAAATGTTTAATTCAGTGTTAATATTTGTGTTTAATTTTTTACATCAGCAAGCCTTACATAAGTTTATCATTAGTATGTACATGGATTATTCATTTTATTTTAATTGCATTTAAAAGTATAATCGGCGCCACTTGATTTGGATAATTTGTCCAGTGCTAGGAACACTTCTGCAAAACCTATTTAAAATTTTGAGCTTCAAATTAAAATAAAAATAAATAAGAAAAAAATACTTTGAAATAATACAACTTCAAAACATAAAAAAATAATTTAAATTTTTGCTTAATAAATATTTATCAAAAATACATAAATAATAATACTACTACTAGTAATAACAATAATATTGCAAAAGAAGAAATTCACATTTATTTTCTACCTCATTTGGTACCTCTAACACAGCAGTAAGACAATTAAAAAATGCAACAAACACTGCACTTTGTAATTCAAATATATTCATAGCTAAATATTAAATTCTTAGATTGACATTTCTTTCAAATAATTCTAACATGCTAACTTAACCATTAAACAATTTACTTTAATTTAGAATAAAGATAAGAAAACTATAAACTTTTTTAATTTTTACCGAAAATTTACCAGGTAGAACAAAACAGAATAAATAAAAATTACCTAGTCTCTTTCTTGTTCTTTATTAAAAATTCCTATGATGCATGCATAAAAATACATAGGTTTCTACGCAAATAATTAAAAATAAATCTCCTTGTTTATGACAGCTTGACACTCGATGGTGTTTCGATTCCGACAAAGCTTGTAGCCTTTGCCAAAAATTAACAGAAATTCTCCTTCATCACGGGACTGAAGACTCACTGAAGAGTCAGGTTCTTTACTTATTGATTTTCAACTGTCAAAAAAATCTGTTCACATATAAATATAATCCCAAAGCCATAAACCTCAGTGCAAAAATTCATAATGGAGCATATTTATTTTTTGACAAGTGCAAATAAAACTTAATAGACACTGCATCTTCAAATCCTTGATAAGACTTATATCACAATGCAAGTTAATTAGCTCCACTATCATTGTAAATGAACTCATTCCTTTTGCACTATTCATGCTTGATTTTAAAGGAAACGAAAATAATGTTAACTTGGACATCAGTTAACTAAAATTTTGGAATCCTTGCAACAACTATATAATTGAAATGTTTTTGCAGGCCATGTAAAACTGCTTCAAGGTCTGCCAGCTTGAAACTACTAACTTAAGCACCGGATCAGGAATAAATCAATGCTTGGGAGAAGAAGAAAAAAATTCCATAAAGTTTTGCTGTCAGTTGCAACATATGTTTAATTGTTCCTCTTACACAATTTAAAACCGATAAACTTCACAAGAGACTGGTCTGCAACAAACACAGATACATAATAAATGATTTTTCCAATTAAAAAAAAGTTGAAGTTATGAATGATTCTTTAAATGAGAAAAAGTCCAAAACAATATATTATAAGCACATTACATATGTCATTATGTAAATAAATCAAAATCTTTTTATTTCGTACTACATCTTGGCACTTAATGTTTCGATTCTGATAAAGGCTGTAGTCTTGGGCAGAATTTACTAAAAATTCCTCTTCATCATGGATTGAAGATGTTCAGTGGAAAATTTTGTTATTTTCTTATTCAATTTTAAATTTGGAAAAGAAGTCTATCCATATATAAATATAATCCAAAACAAAGTAATAATTGTTAGTGTAGGAATTCCTAACTCAGCATGTTTATTTACGTAAAATATGACTAAAATTTAATAAAATCTTCATCTTCAAATCCTTGAATAAGATTTGTATCACATTGTAAATTAATGAGCTCCATTAGTCTTGCAAATTAATTAGCTTTTTAGTGCTTCATTCATGCTAAGTTTTAACACAAAGTAATATGAACTTGGACTTCAAGTATCTTTGCAACAAATACATGATCAAGATGTTTTCGTTGGCCATATAAAACTGCTTGGAGATTTGCCAGTTCAAACCACTGACTTAAATGTAGGTTAAAAAATAAATCAATGCA
>KK118978.1:0-17699 GCA_000611955.2 Stegodyphus mimosarum
GTACCGTTCTGTTATCAGGATCAGGTTCAGAAATGTATGTATGTGTTTATGTATGCATGTATGAGTTCATTGCATGCATAAGTACAAATATGTGTGTATACAATACACATATAAGCACATATGTACAAACATACGTTCATACATTTCTGAATCCAGTCCTGATAACAGAACAGTACCCAAATAACTGTTACTGCTTTGGCTCAGTATCCGAAGAAGCATATTCCTTGGATGTACAAATTGTAAACTTTTCTATACTTTTTATAGGTAATAAATAAAGCTTTTCCTTCAGATTTTTCAATTTTTTTTTCGGCCATAGTTAAAAACAGATTTTAACAACAGTAAACTGGAAATAAAAGAAGTGATGTACTGCTGTTTACAGTAATGTAAAAATAAAGCAGTAATTTGAAAATATAGAACTATGGATTTTTCTTGACTCTTAATCTATACAATCTCCTAATGGTAATGGTAAAAAGCATGGAAAAAAGAGGGGGGTGAGACTGTAAGCTGTCAAACTATTGGGCTTAAAGAAAAGTATAGTTAGTTTTTTCTATTACATGGACCTTCAGCCCACTATTTAGGGGCCAATATAGAGATCAAACCTCACTACTGCATCACATAAAAACTAATTCATAGGAAATTTGGATCATTAGATATGTTTTGTTTTTCCTAACACAAATCACAGTACAGACATTTATAGGGCATTCAGTAAGATTTGAGGTACATTATGAATGCAGGTGTTACTAGGGTACAAAATCACTACACATTTCAAGAGTAATATCAACATGTAGTTACAGATATGGCACTATTTGCCTTTTGTTTTTACTTATCAGAGATTAGCAAATAAGGCATAGTTTGAAATTATTATACACACAATGTGATTTCAAAAAATTAAATTAGTAATCATTAAAAAGACATCTTATCACACAAATTCTGTTTCAAATGACAATTATGTTTCAAAAGCAAACAACGTGAAAAATGTTTCAAATGACAATTATGTTTCAAAAGCATTACAACGTGAATTATGAATTCTGAGTCTCAGTTTGGCGATGCTTGATCGGTACATAAGGCACATAATTATAAAAAAAAACTTCTAAGAAGCAGTATATTCTTAAATTAATTTAAAAATATGTTCTGAAAATTATTCAGATTTCTGAAGATTTTTAAAAATAACACTTTTTTTTACTTTCATAAAATATATAAATTGCTATTTGAGTGTTGGTGAAGTATCAGACTTTCAATACTCAGCTACATAAATTTCTATCCATAAAAAATATTTTCTTACTTTTTCATCAGCAATTAATAACAGAATTTATTTCAGATATAAAAAATGCACTCAGATATTATGTTCTGCTTTACCACTCAGCGAATAAGGAGCTCAGTTACTTGAGCGAATTTTTGGCATGGGTAATTTTGTGGCTTTCACATCATTTTGAGTTTATTAACTTTGTTTAGAATATGGTCACATTTATCTGGTTGCATGTGTAGTCTCCGTTTTATTTTTTTGTTTATTATCTCTATCTTTAAAATATATTGAACTCACATTCTCTACATTGATTATATATTCTTTATGAAAATGAATATTTAGACAAAATAATGCATAAGGCAATTTAATGAACATTATATAACATTACGGAACTAATTCTAGAATGGCTACTATGTGGAAGGCTATCAAATACTGCATTTTTAAGTAAATAATAGAAGCATATTTCTGTCGTAGTTTTATGAGAACTGAATACTATGAGATTATAGTATAGTTAGTTATACGAGAATATCTGAAATAATATTTTCACAAGCATACACATAATGTTTCAATACTTGGGTTTTTAAAGTAGAAAAAGTTGTAAAATAATACACATCCAGAAATAAGTGTTAAAAGTAGCTAGTTATCCGATACATATGTAGATCACATGAGCAGAAATGTGATATATTGATACATATATGAAATCGAATCGAAAAGTAATTGCCCTGCGTTTTCTTCATAAATGCACATTACTCGACTTTTAATGCTAATTTAGCAATATAACAGAAACAAACTAGCTATTAGATACCAAACAAATATAAACACATCTTAATCCCGCTTTTCCCCATATATTTTCCTTTTCTCCCTAGCGCCTATTCCTCACATGATATTTACTTCCGTTGGCATGATGAAATGTCGCCCATACCCTTAAAGAAGCCAAGTTGGCGCAATCAAGGCTGTTCTCCGAACAATATCCTCTTTTGAGCTTATGGGGGCAGGATATGGTAATAAATCAAATACTGCTATAATTCACTTGTAAGCAATTATTTTCTATATTCAGAGTGTGTATACAGTCACATATATTTATAAACAAATACCTAGAGTTATCTTTATTATAATTTTGTATATTCCCTCTCCTTCTTTTTAGTATTAAATTTTAAGTTAAGAGAGACAACTGTATTTTTTCTAAATAATCAAGTACCCAATCGTAAATCAAAAAGTCTAAATTTTTTATAATAATTTGATTTCTTCTAACAACAAACCTCATACAAAATTCTACTTTAATAAAAAGATAGTTCAAGTTTTTGTTTTTTAAACAGCTCGGTGTTTTGTTTACATTTGCTGCAAACTCCTCTTATCAGATCTCCTGAACACTATCTCACTTTATGTACTGTATGGAATTTTATTCAAATATTTAGCTGCGCATAATAGAAAAGTTACACAAGGTTTTAAAGATTATTATATTTTTCAATTCCGTTCTATAAAAATGCGATTCTCAGCGTGCATGCATGATTTATCTAATTTGTGTAAATTCCGTATCTGTATAAAATGGCCAATTACTAGGAATTTAAAACAAGAATAATACTCAAATTATTTAATATGCAGTTCTTTATTTTGTATTTGGCACCCAGTTCTACACTAGAGCCGTAGAAAAGTTTCAGATATCTGTCAAAGAATGACAGCAACTATTCATTAAACGACTTTTCAAAAAAAGCTTTTCCTTGTCCTTCTAGAGCCACACGACGCAAACAAATATTTCATCATGACTGGTCGGAATGCGCAGAAATCACAAAAGTGTCTCTGCGCAACTAGTCGGGAATTTAGTATTCCTGATGTGTATGAGCTAACAGTACGACGTCGGACAGGTAGACACGACCAACAAAAATACATACAGGGTGATCAAAAAGTCAGTATAAATTTGAAAACTTAATAAATCACGGAATAATGTAGATAGAGAGGTAAAAATTGACACACATACTTAGAATGACATGGGGTTTTATTAGAAAAGCAATAATTAGAAAAGCAACAATCTGATCAGAAAAGCAATAATTAGCATAACAAATTAAGACAAAGCAAAGATGATGTTCTTTACAGGAAATGCTCAATATGTTCACCATCATTCCTCAACAATAGCTGTAGTTGAGGAATCATGTTGAGAACAGCACTGTAAAGCATGTCCGGAGTTATGGTGAGGCATTGGCGTCGGATGTTGTCTTTCAGCATCCCTAGAGATGTCGGTCGATCACGATACACTTGCGACTTCAGGTAACCCCAAAGCCAATAATCGCACGGACTGAGGTCTGGGGACCTGGGAGGCCAAGCATGACGAAAGTGGCGGCTGAGCACACGATCATCACCAAACGACGCGCAAGAGATCTTTCACGCGTCTAGCAATATGGGGTGGAGCATCCTGCATAAAAATCGTACGTTCCAGCAGGTGTTTATCAGCCAGGCTGGGGAAGATGCGATTCTGTAACATATCGGCGTACCTCTCATCCGTCACGGTAGCAGTTACAAAACCAGAATTACGCATTTCCTCGAAGAAAAAAGGCCCGATAACAGTAGATGTGGTAAATCCAACTCATACCGTGACTTTCTAGTCGTGCAATGGAGTTTCCACGACAGTTCTAGGATTTTCGGTAGTCCAAATTCTGCAGTTGTGGGCGTTGACAGACCCTCGGAGCGTGAAATGAGCTTCATCGGTCCACAACACGTTACTCAACCAATCGTCATCTTCCGCCATCTTTTGAAATGCCCACACCGCAAATGCCATCCGCTTCACTAAATCACCAGGTAACAGTTCATGATGCCGATGGATTTTGTAAGGATAGCATCGAAGGGTACGCCTGAGTGCCAACCAAACAGTAGTGTATGGAATGCTGGTGCGACGTGCGACTGCACTAGCGCTGATTTCCCCGTTCATAGACGAACCCGCTACAGTCTGCATTTCTTCCTGAACTGTCTCAGCAGCATTACGCCTTGTGCTTGGTCGGCCACTACGGGGTCTATCTTGTAAACTACCCGTGGCCTCGAACTTCGAAATCATTCTCGCCGGATTTGTCAACGCATCTGCATTTGTCAACGGACCTTTACCCGTTCGAATCCCCTTCCTATGGCGATAGGATCGTAACGCTGAACTAGCACATTCCCCATTCTGATAATACAGCTTCACTAAAAGCGCCTTTTCAGGTAACGTCAACATGCTGCGACTGCTGGTGCATCTGATTCTCTCTCTCATTACAGCTCCTTTTATACACGATTTTCATGCGCA
The DNA here is from genome assembly GCA_000611955.2 of Stegodyphus mimosarum. NCBI lineage: Eukaryota > Metazoa > Arthropoda > Arachnida > Araneae > Eresidae > Stegodyphus > Stegodyphus mimosarum. Next base: position 4,512 of record KK118978.1, read on the forward strand.
GTCACTGACGTTTTGCTGTCCAGCGCCATCTGTCGGACATTTTTTTAACTTTCTTTTTGGTTCTAATAAAACCCCATGTCATTCTAAGTATGTGTGTCAATTTTTACCTCTCTATCTACATTATTCCGTGAGTTATTAAGTTTTCAAATTTATACTGACTTTTTGATCACCCGGTATTTATTATTGTTTATATACTTATTTATTAGATTTAGGTTATTTTTAAATCTGTTTTAGTAATAAAACAACAGAAAGTGTAGAAAATGTAGATAAGTACCAAAACTTGAATAAATGTAGCTTTTCACTTTCATAAACTAAAACTAAATACTAAACAAATAAATTAAAGGTAGACCGCATTCTTCCAAGAAAAATTTGCATTAAAAACTTAAAGGTTTAAGAAAAGTAATTTGGGGCGCATAATGCAATGAGCAATCAGACAGAAAGAAGTCTTCATCAACAAGAAAAGGCAAATACGCCTGGCATTCGCAAAATATATAGTAAGCAAAATTTTGTCTTATTGAAACAATGTGATATATGCAGAAACGTTAATTATTTATTTAAAATTTCTGTTTTAAAATTCAATATATTTGGATCTGATAAATGGACTAATATGCGGCAAAATGAGAATTAAGGACTGAATTTGAAAATGTGTTGCCTAATTTCAGGTATGGCAGAGAGGCACAATGATTTGGGAAAATTTCGTGGCCTTTAGAATACGAAAATTAGCGTTTATAGAAATAATATGGATCAGTAATGAAAATCTAAAAGCATCTACAGCCCAACCTGGAATGAAAAATACATTCAAGTTCTATCAGGATAAGGATCCTAAACGTACAGCTATGTTCGCTCGTGGTTATTGTGCAGCTGGTGTTAAGGCTCCTCTAGAGTAGAGCTACTAGAGATTACTACTACCCTTTATAGTAGCCTTACTCTAGAGCAGCCTTAGCTGGTGTTAGCCTTAGCTGGTGTTGAAGTTATAAAAACTTCATCATATTCTCCGGACTATGGAACATGTGTGACGTAAATAGAGAAAAGAGCAATAAGAAAAAGGATAGTTCTTCGAAATATTTATAAAAGCATTTTCTACAAAGACACATGGAACATTCTTACGTGAAAAAAATTAATTGAATCCATGCCAAAATGGATAAAAAGTGTAATTTTATCTAAAGAATACCCAACGATATAGTGAATATCTTGTTACTTTCATATTTTTATTAAATGCAAGTTGTTTATTTGAACTCTCCGAATACTTACGTTAATTCATTTTCAAAATTTTTTACGTAAATTCTTATTATTATGCCAAGAAAGCTTTGAATAACATTTTTCAAATGAATCAGGTTTTAAAATAGATGATCAATTGTACATATGAAAGAAAATAGAAGCGATTTTGCTAATATTTTGTTACTGATTTTGCTGATATTTGGCTGTAAATAAAACTAAAAGACCGAAAACAAATGACAACAAGTGACAAGTGACAAACAAGACAAACAGACAAACAAGTGACAAACAGACAAGTGTCCGAAAACAAATGTGAGCCTCCAAGGTCTGCAGTTCTTCTACGGACCTTTTGTATTCTTCCAGTTCTTAGAGAATAGACGTCTACAGAAACGAATATATCTATGGACAATTATTTTATCCTGTTTCAAAGAAGAGTGCCATATGCTGTGTATTAGATTGGTAGAGTTAAATGTCAATCAAATTTCTCAGACCAATCACATTGAAAAATTAAGCAGCTCCTGGTGTTTCTAAGAATGAGAATGAATCAGTAAGTGGGTAATCAGTTTCCGGTGACGTCACAACGAAGTGTGACACCCTTATGTGACATGTAAAGCCATAAATAGACAAAGCGTACCGAAGTGTTTCTCGTGTTCTGTTCTTTAAAGCCTCTCCCATCTAAAATTTTAAATCTTATTTGTTTTTTTTTTTTTTGTGTGTATTTATGCATCAGTTTAGAGGAATTTATTACAATTACATTGAAACTTTCTCCTCATCTAATAATTTTTCCATTCTCAAAATCTTTGAAACGTTATTTTATAATTAGTAAGTATAATTTTTGGCTGCTATCAAACCTGTTATTTATTCTGTAATTTATCTTGTATATTGAATGTATTTTTCATTTCTGCATGTAGTAAATTAAAGTTCAGTGTGTAAATTTCTAAATGTATCGGGTAAGTCTTGGATTTTTCTATTTTAATATGTACGAAATATATATAAAATGCATTGCTTACATACTGCGTGAAATTCCTTAAATTATTTCCAGAGTTCGTTATCCACAAGATCGTAAAATTTAGAAATTTGTTTGATCCATGAAGTTTCTAATAAGTAATTTAATAATTTTAAATATTTACCTGCCGCTTGTTTAAGTATCAGTGCTTTTTTTTTTTTTTTCAGAAGTCCGGTTTTAACTTTATTTGTGATGTATAGGTTATTTACATATCACGAATAAAAGCTTTAAAATGCAATTTTAATTGCCCATAACTGCACATAATTCACTTAAAACTTTTAAATTTATGATTTTTATGTATACATTATTTGTTCTTACACTGCGTTTTCGAAGTTTTACAAAGAACTTCACTTCATGTATTTGCTTATATTATCACTTATATATTTAAAGGATTTACGATACAGTTTATTGAAAATTGACTCAACACAGATTTGACTCAACACCGGCCTTAAGTGAGATTAAGAATCGGGGCTCTCCAAGTGTTTTATTATGGGAGGAAAAAAAATCAAATGCGCATGCATAAAGCATACAACAACAAAAATTGTTTGTGGCCCTTTGAGGTCCGGATATTGGACTTTGTACTGTAGTCTTTTGTAAAGGATATTCCCCTTGTCTTTTGACTCATAAAAATCAAAACCATCTCTTTTGGTTTTTATATACATCATTGAAGATTTTTAACAGTTTCACTGCGTTTGACAAATATATTTTTATTCTGGACAAATATATACACTTTGTCAATACGAGACAAAATGTCATTCCAAAAAATAGTTTAAAAAGTCATTTCCAATTCATTCATTATGTTTTGCAGAAAGTCATGTATTTGCTGCCTGTGATTAAACAATCAAGGCTCATGACAATTTTTGTTTGTTCTTCATGTAAAGCTTTAATTGCATCAGTGTGTGCAGACTAATGCGTTTTTGATAAGCTTTTCAATACGCTTTTATTTTTATCAGACTTCAAATTTAAAGTCAGTCTATCCCAGCAATAGGTTGACGATGAGAAAATTTTTTAGAGATATTGGACAAAATCAAAGTAAATCGTTATATTAGAGTTACATTCTACTGCTTGACTGGCAGTTAAGTTCATAGAATTCTTTCAGCATGGTATATTCAGCATATTTATTTTTTTCTTGAAGTTGGGCTTGCAATCTTGAATATTTGCCAGACATATTCAATTCATTCTCGTATGACTGACCTCTACCGTCACTAAGTGAAATATTGTTATTTTCCAAAAATGTAAGTACAACATTCATCAGATATTCTTAAGTATGTCAATAAATATAAATAACTGCAAAAATCTCTCAATTGGGGCAAAATTTTGGACATATCATATAATAAATGTTAATTGGTCAGCATAAGTGACATCTTGCATAGAACCAAGAGAGAGTAATACTTAGCTTTCCATATTTCACTGATGATAGTTGTCAGGACTTTTGACGCCATGGCATTTATGAATTCCTCACAGATTGTAGCAGATAGGTAAGAGGAATTATCTTATTCAGAGTTTACCTTGTGAACAAACATCTGTCTTGTTATTGGTGCTGACTTTGTATCTTAAGATGGTTTCTTTTTCAATGTACAATTGCATATTATGGTATTTTCATTAATTCTTTCAAAGGGTAAAATATATCATCTAAATTTGTCTTGGAAGAGCTATAACATCTCTTTATTCATTGATGACGTACTGAAAATAGTAAACGTATTGGAAATTTTAAAAACTGTTAATATGAATATGTTAATGAATTTCATGAGCTGAAAGAATATAACCTGTATGCAAATTAGAAATGTTGTGTTTGGTCGGAGTTTTATTGGTTTTGATTTAATGTCTGTTTGACAGCATAGCTCCCTTTTTTTTTAGCCCAAATTGTACCAAGCTATTTACTCTGTCTCACTAAGGCTACTGTAGTAAGGAAGTACCAACAAAGTTGGTAGAGTTTAAATTTGCTGTTGTTTTATTTGTTGCTGAAGGCTAGCAAAGTGAGGATTATCTTCCATTAAGCTGTATAGTTTCTTCATTTTTATTTTATCTTTCTTATTTTTATTGTTTTTAATTTTGAAACTAAACCATCTGTTCTGAGCATTGTAAAAAAATATCAGGAAATTCTTCCCCAGAATCTGAGAAGGAAGTTTTCAGGTAGAAGGGCAGCCTTTGTGAAAGGATCAGGAGTGGTCGCAGTGGTGTTTTATGATGCATAACCAAAATGGTTATACTGTGTCAAGCATACAGTGAAGTGAGTATATTAATACTTCACTGTACTAAAATATATAAAATGACAATGGTAACAAAAACCAAATTAAAACTGAATGGTACTGGAAGAGTTATAATTGATAGAAATTACTTAAATGGCAGATATATTTTGTAATATAGTAGAAAGAAATAAGCAAATCACTAATGCAGTTTGCATGTTTATTAGCATGATTAACTGTTGCCATTCAGCAAAAAACAAAAAAGGAGCTACACATGAGTATTAAGGAACATAGAATCTGTAATTATAGCATTGCTTTGGCAGATACAACATCATAAAAATAAAATAAAGTTTATTTCTAACAATAATCAAGTCTAAAGAGAGATCAAGGAGTAGGAAATGGTGGTGTTTTTATGTATTGTTGCATGCTTATGGGTTCATAATGGATCGAATGCACACAGAACCGATGATAGTTGATAAAATTTATTTTACCAAAAGAAACACTTCATAGTTTTGAACTTTCCTTAAAAATATTCGTACAGCTCTTCACAGTATCACAGTAGTTACATTTGAAACAACTAAGAACATTAAACACAGCTCAATGCAAAGTGCATCTAAAGCATGAAGCTAACATAGAGATATCTCAATACTCCAAACCATGCTGTACTAACCCAACAACTACTCCAAAATTGATGTTCTCTCCATTATTATATAGTTCTGCCCAGCCCCCCCGACAAATCTGTAGTACTTATCGAAATTACTGGAAGGCATAAGAGGGCCAGATACGGTCACAGCTACACATAGCATCAATTACAGTTATTAAATTACAATATGCATTGCAGTTACACAGGGACTGTGCCAAATGGTTGCCAAGTTTGGCAACTTTTAGCAATTTCTTGCCAAATTTGGTGACAAAAATTAGTTGTCAAAACCATTGCCAGCTTGGCGATATCTGACCAATTTAGCAAGATAGCCATTTACTCATTATTAAACAGACTTGTCCCTGTATTCTTACTTTTCAAGCAAGTTTAGCTTCTGTTGATTTTTAATATTACATTGTACAAAAAATTGCTACAATTTCACTAAAATTATTTATATACGTGCAAAATTTTTAATAGTATGTTGTTTAAGCCGCATTGCTTCTTTAAATAAAATTTTAAGATAAACTATTTTGTTGAAATACGAAATGTTGTGTTTGAAATTAGCAGGAAAGAAAATACTACTCATTGGTTTGTGGGTATTGATGGTAAAACGAAATTGAAAGTAAACAGCCAGAGCATTTCATAATTTAAATAAATGCTTATTTTGGTTCTAAAGAAACAGCATATTTATTTTTTAAAACTTCCATACTTGTTTGCAACGTATTACTTATTTTTTTGACATAAAAATAATATAACAAGCCTTTTAAGAATTAATGCTTATGCAACGTTTGTCATTGCGCACTCCAAGTAACAACCTTTTTGAACTTGCTGTTGCCACACGACGAATCTTAATAACTATGCATAAACATTACATTATGTTGTCAATTAGAAAATCTTAATAATTATATAAAAACATTAAACTATGTTCCACTACATTACTCCCCCTCCAATAACTCTCTTACGGTTCAAGAGATTCTGGTAGTGGGATAATGTAGTGTAAGCTTACATTAGAATTAAAGTACTAAATCCAATAGATAAATATATACAATTACAATTAAACATATTCCATAATAGAGGTTAGAAAAAATATTCAACATTGTTACTAAAACGTAAAGGATGTTTTATTGGTCGTCCAGTTCGTGAAACTCGATCGTTCATTATTTGTCTCAGATTTTAACAAAGTTTGAGTCTTGAGCTGGGTGTCAGAAGCTTCTGGTTCCGGCCTTTGCTCCCCCTGATGTTAAACAATAGGCTGGCTTCAGCCTGTCAATCAAAAAGTTTACATCCTTGCCTTTGATTTGTAATACGAAGTATGTTTCCATTCTTTTAAGTACTTTGAAAGGTCCTTCATAACTAGTTTCTAATGGTTTCTTGACTCTGTTGGTTCTTAGGAAAACATGAGTACACAATTTCAGATCTTTATGGACAATAACTTTAGGAATCATTTTTCTCTCTATCGCAGAGGATTTGAACAATTCCATTTGTTGTTGCAATTTATGCAAAAATGTTTGAGGTGTTGTAGAAACCGTCGTGTTATCAAAAAATTCTCCAGGAAGTTTGATTGTTTTCCTGTAAATCATTTGTGCAATGGAATATCCAGAGTCTTCTTTTAACGCTGCCCTAAGACCTAAAAGAATTGTTGGAATGGATTCAGACCACTTAATGGAATTATGATATTTCATAGCAGCTTTTAAAGTTCGATGAAATCTCTCAATTTTGCCGTCACACTGTGGATGATAGGAAGTTGTGTGTTTAATTGTGACTTCACATATGATTGCCAAGGTTTGAAATAGTTCAGAAGTAAACTGTGCACCGCGATCTGTAATAACTTGGTAAGGAACTCCAAAATGAGTGATCCAATTTTCATAAAAAGCTCTTTCAAGGGTTTCTGCTGTTATGTTACACAAAGGAATGGCTTCCATTCAACCAGAATAGCAATCAATGCAAGCCAAGCAATACACAAAATTATCAGATGGTAAATAGGGACCTATTAAATCAATGTGAACTATGATAAAACGTTCATCAGGCTGCTGAAAAGTTCTAGTTCAGACTTTGTATGACATGCAAACTTATTTTTTTGACAACCAATACAGGCATGATTCCATGTTCGTAAATCCTTTTTGATATTTGGACATATAAATTTAGATGTCATTTTTTTAACAGTTGACTTGATTTCTGGATGAGCGAGGCCATGGATATGTTGAAATATAGCCATTCTAAACTGCTTGGGTATAAATGGTCTAATGTTAGAAGAAGTTATATCACACCACAAATTTTTACCAGATGGAAGTAAATAACTTTTGAAATTTAGCATTTTATTTTGAGCGTGTAAATCTTGTAATTCTGTATCATTTATTTGTTTATCTGCAATTTTATCATAATCATTGAGTGAAATGGAGACATCGGCTATTCTTGATAACTGATCTGCAACAATATTTTCACTTCCGTTAATATGGCATATATTAGTAGAAAATTGAGATATATATTGCAATTGTCTCATTTGTCTTGGTGATGCCTTTTCGCTCTTTTGTCTGAAAGCATAAACTAGTGGTTTATGGTCCATAAAAATTTTGAAATCGTGACCTTTTAACATATGTTTAGTTGCGAGATATATTCCCAGTAACTCGCGGTCATAAGTAGTGTAATTTTTCTGAGTGCTATTTAGTTTTTTTGAATAAAACACTAAAGGTTTCCAATGCTCCATTTTCAAACTGTTGGAGAACTGCACCAATAGCCCAATCAGATGCATCTGTGCATAGTCACGAGGGCAGATCTGAATTTTGATAACTTAAAAAAGCTACATTTGTCAAATCCTGCTTACATTTTTCAAAGTTTAGTATAACTTCATCTCACAATTTAATTTTTCTTCTGTCTTTTTTCTTAGCACCTGTTAGGTATTCATGAAGTATTGCTTGTGTCTTTGCAGTGTCTTTCAGAAGCGGTCGTTAGAAATTAAGCATCCCTAAGAAAGTTCGCAAGTCATGGATAGTCTCTGGTAATTTATAGTTCAATATTGCTTCGACTTTTTCAGGTAGAAGCCGAGATCCTTCCGGTGTTTATAAGATATCCTGAAAATTCTAAGTTATCAACACCCATGATCGACTTAGAAATGTTGATTCTCAAACCATATTTGTCTAGTCTATCGAAAACATGTTTCAAGTGATGTCTGTGTTCTTCTTCTAAGGCAGAAGCAATTAATATGTCATCGAGATATGGAAAAGTAAAATCCAAACCTTGAAGTAGTACTTCATGTATAAATCTTTGAAAAGTAGCTGGTGCATTTTGCAATCTGAAGCTCATTACGTTAAATTCATAGAGGCCAAATGGCGTAATTGTAGCAGTTTTCTGTTTGTTCTCTTCGGCTGTAGGAATTTGGAAATATGCTTTGAAAAGGTCAATTTTGGAAAATATTTTTTTGCCTTTTAAAATGTGGTTAAAATCATTAATCCTATGGATAGGGTACCTGTCAGGAATAGTTATAGCATTAAGTCTTAGATAGTCTCCACAGGGACGAAAGTTTCCATCCTTTTTTAGAGACTAAGTGGAGAGGACTAGCCCATGGAGATGTAGAGTCTTATATTGTTTTCCAACATATACTGAAATTCTTGTTTGGCAATCTATAATATTTTGCTGTTGTGGTTTGGCATACACCAGTTGACCTGTTAAAATGTGGTGCTTAACATTTGTTATCAAAAGATTAGGTTTTGTAATATTTGGATACTTTGATAACAGATCATGATATTTTAACTTATCATGTACTAAACTTGCACCATTCATTTTGGAGATGGATGTAATGTCACACTGAGTAGTAAGGTTAGTTACACCATCGATTAATCTTTTGTTGTTTAAATCAATTAATAATCTGAAATGGTGTAAAAGTCTGCTCTGATTATGCTTTTATTAATTTTGGCAATGAATGGACGTTGAAAAGCCTGAAGAAGGCCAAGATCAAGCGGTAAAAATTTTACCCCATAAGTGGAAATTTCTGTGCCATTGGCGGCAAATAATTTGAAGTCGCTTTGAAGTTTATCTTTTTTTTTTGTAGCAATGTAATAAGCAAGCATCTGTGCCAAAATCAATTAGAAAATGCAAACCAGTGTGTTTGTCAGTCACAAATATTCGGTGTTTGCGGCCATCCTGAGTATAACCTGCAGCAAAATCAGCCGGTACTTCCGCTGCTGGTATAAGTTTTCCGACTTCTTTTGGCCCCAAGAGCAGTTAGGTTGACATTTTTCAGGAATGCATTTTGAGTCAAACATGTAATGATAATAACAATACTTTCCATTCGGATTAAATCTTTTACGTTTATTGCTTTTACTTCGCTCTCTGTATCTATCGCTACTACGATTCCGAAACCGAGATTGGAATTTTAACATTCACCTTGCAAGTTTCCAGTGTTGAAGTTCTTTCCATAATCCAATCTTACGGTCATCAATCTTTTAGTGTGGGTATTGATGGTAAAACAAAATCGAAACTAAACAGCCAGAGCATTTCATAATTTAAATAAATGCTTATTTTGGTTCTAAAGAAACAGCATATTTATTTTTTATAACTTCCATACTTGTTTGCAACATATTACTTATTTTTTTGACATAAAAATAATATAACAAGCCTTTTAAAAATTAATGCTTATGCAACGTTTATCATTGCACACTCCAAGTAACAACCTTTTTGAACTCGCTATTGCCACACGACGAATCTTAATAACTATGCATAAATATTACATCATGTTGCCAATTAGAAAATCTTAATAATTACATAAAATCATTAAACTATGTTCTACTATAGGTAATCCTGAGTAACTCTTAGTGACAATTATTTTTGTCAAAAAACAGGAACATCAGAACTAAGCAGGAGAGCTTATAGAGCTTTCATTTTTGCTGTTGCATGTAGTTGTATATGGGGTGAGGGGATACTAAAAAGTAGTTTCATGAATTTATTGTTTCTCAGGAAAATTGCAATCCTTTTGTTAATTTGTGTGAATGCTACTTTCAGTGCTTCATTATTTCTTATTTTGCCATTTAGCCTAAACCCTTATTCTTTTCATGCTCTGAGTATGCATTTTTAGAGCTAGGTAGATCAGCAAAATTGTGTATTATTTAAAGCAGAAGTTCTTATCTGGGTAAGAAATTTCATAGTTTCAAGGGGAGTGTGATAAACCTTTTATTTACTTGTTAAATACTTATTTTAGTTTATGAATATAAAAAACTTACTTTTTCTTATTTAATTTATAAAACACATTAAAAATAATATACTTTTTAAGAAATGGATGTGTGTTTTTTAAGTTTTGGAAATGAGGAATGATTGTCATTGTTGTGAACGACTGATTTAAAGTTTGATGAACATGATCCTTTCCAGCAATTTACAAATATTATTGAGCATTGGCTACATTATCCTTAATTATTTCCATTGAACCTTTTGCAGTTCTGTTTTCAACCATTTAAAAAAATACTTGCTTGTTTCGTGACAAATACCATGGGCAATCCATGGATAATAATCTCCCAGCATGTTTAGAAAAATTAGCTTCAATAGAGGAAATGTGAAAAACCACCAGCGTATTTATTATCAGTTTATCAAGAGATATTAGAAGCAAAGAGTGAGGATGTAGGAAGTCTGATGGCATTTTGAATGCACATCAAAGCATTCAGACTGAAGTAATATGCAGGCTAATGTTTCAGTTGTCAGCATCTTAGTTTTGCACAATGCTTTTGCAGCTATGCTTCTTGTAACATTTCTGATATTATGGTCCCTGAAGTTAGTCATTCAAATATATGAGTTGAAACATTTTGATATATGTATTTCCATTAGTGTACTTGCTAATGTTAGCAAATTTATTAAAAACTGAATTAACTGTATCAGAAAATATTTCATGAAAAAATTTCTGAATTGAGTATTTTTTTAAGTTCAATTTGTTTATATGTTTTTTACAGCCAATATTTTTTTCAAAGTTGTAGAATTGTTCCTCACTCATCTGTTAGAGCTGTATGAAAGCATTATTTTCCATAACATGGTCATGTTTAAGTATTTATTATTGTTTATTGTTGACTTGAGTCCTTGTCAATTATTTTTTGAATTGTACACATACCATATGCATTTGTGCATTTCTTTTCCATCCAAAGAGTACAAATTGTCCTTCCTGCACTTCCAGTCTTCTGATCCATGTTTTATCAGTATCATTCTCAAATGATGCCTTCCTTTCTTCAGAGGTAAAAGTCTTATATAGGAGACAGGTGGAGGATTCCAATGAAAATTTTCTGCCTGTCCTTTTCTTCTTTTCCTTTTTTATTTTTTTGTTTTCTTTCCTTCTTTTCCTTTTTTCTGTTTTTTTTTGTGTGTGTGTGTGTGCAATTTTATAATTTTTAATATCTTTTTTCGTACAGTATTGAAATATTTGAAGAAAAGTCACAACTATACATAATTTCTATTGTTTTTTCCTGTATCACTTTTTCTAGCCAGAACAGAACCTCTTGAAAGATGATGATATATTTCAGGAATGATCTTGCAGTGGTAATGTCTAATGATAGTATTATTCCTAACAGGCTGCTAACACTCCTGTCTCAGCAAACTGTATTATAAGATTCAATAGCATTTTCATTATCCTCTTTCCAAATAGGCTAACTTAAGTGTTCGCTGCAAAAATATAGAATAAAAACTCAACCATAATTTTTTTTGCAATGATAAACTGCCATTGATGATACAAGTTTATCATTTTTTTTGTATTTGTTTAAAAAAACAGCCAAATTTAATTTTTTCATCAGTTTCTGCAGTGCGTACATTTTTTTAAAATCCTCTTTTAGTAAGAAGTTTCCTAGCCGGAAATTAAAAAGAAAGCAGTCTCATCATAATTGAAAACCCTTCATGGATTACATAAAACACCTTCAAGTTAATTTATTTTAAAAATAAAATAGCTGATACTATATCTACTCGATTACGTATCTGCTTGTGATTGTTGACATGTTGTTATTGATATCTAATTGTATTAATATATACTTGTATATATTATGCTACTATTGATATATACTTGAGATAACTTATCTGTCTGCAGTTAAATATTGTCTTTTTTATGCTCTAATATGAGAATGATATATATATATATATAAACCTTGGAAGATTAGTTCCTTCTGGGAAAGAAACTTGATATTTTTATGTCAGTTTTCAATATATGAATCTCTTCTTTATAACAAAAAACTAGCATTTGATGTAGTTTTGATCCACAAAGTATTATACTTTCTTAATTTTTTTAAAAATATATAGTGAATTTCGCTTTTCTAAACTTCCATTGTGAAGTTGTTCTGACTGTATTTTATTTCCTAGTTACTTGGTTGGGGGTTATTTTTTGGTATTTACGTATTATGTAACTGCCTTAGTAGAAACTGCAAAAGTTTCAGAATACGCCGAACTCTAGTAACCACGCACATCAATTATTCAGGCAACCATGTGCATGATGAATATTCAGTTTTTTAACGTCACTGTTTTTTGTATGTTTTCTTTTTAATGTATTCCAAATTCCAATGGCTTTTCTAGAAAAATTATGATTATGTTTTTGGCTGAAACTCAATTGAAAAATTTTTGCTTGTGGGATTTTTTTAGGTAGAAGTAACAAAGATGATTTTTGCAGGAGTACAGCATTTTGTCGCAAATTGGTTAAAGGAACAATGCTTCGAGTCCTTTATCAAAATGATGCCTATGAAATTTTTATCACAACAGAAAACAAAATCTGTTTGTAATTAGGTTTACTAATTATTTTTTAGAGTAAATAGATCAGTATGTACGTTTTTTTGAAAAGGAATTGTTCTTTTTCTTTGGCAAAACTCAATATATATATATATATATATATTTAATATTTTTTTTTACAAATAAATTATTTTATTATTATTGTTATCATAGTGTAGGTGGTATGTTGGTCCAAATGCACTCATGTCCAAAATTATGTTTATATGCATAAATTCACGGATTTCTCAGAGACTATGACTTATAATTTAATGAATTTTCGTGGAATCATACATAACACGATGATACATAAATGCAAAAGAAAAAATTGAAGATCACCTCATATGATATAAAATTGTAGCATGAAACAATAAAAATGGTAATAAAGTGTGACAAAGAGAGTTAAGAAAAAAAGGAATGATTCAGAAAAA
>KK118978.1:30169-53014 GCA_000611955.2 Stegodyphus mimosarum
GCACCAAGGTTCATCACTCATACATGAGCATGTACTAAAACTTTTCTTCTGAATTTTACATCCTTTTGCAGAATCTTCCATTTAAAAATAATTGCAGGAGGTAAACAAGTTTCATTTGCCTTGTAGCACAAACAGTACCACCAAACAACATGGATGGAGAAAGAGCATTTTTAACTGCAGGTAATGTGCATGCAAAACTATGTTCGGGGCTTAATGACAGTTCAATAGATGCATTTTATTTTTTTATGATCATATTTATACTTTTTGTTTCTAATGTTATAAATTATTATTTTACTGCTCTGATTAATAATATTTGGTTATAACATTTGTTCCTTTATTTTATATTTATATGTAACAAAATTGTTTAGTTTTTACAGTTTATGCATTTTTTAAATAAAACTAATAAATATGGCAAAGAAACAACCATGTTTTTGTAATTTTTTTGAAAAATTCCCAGTACCGGTATTCCAGTACAATATTAAAAAAAACACCAAATACCTTTAATTTATTTTTAGTCTGTCATTGCATAACTAACTGTGGCTTATCTCACAAGCTCCAACTATGAAAATTGTTAAATCTTCATAACTTGTCGTTCTCAAAGTGGAGACAACCTTATATACCTCTCTTGATACCTACACCTAATAAATTGATATCCCATTTATTGAATAGAGTTTTTTTGAAGTAAGAAGCTAAGTTATTTTAATAATTTAAGTGGTGATGCTGGCAAGAGTACCGTGGAATTAAAACTTAATGTAATTTAATCATTAAAGGGTAAGTTTAACACTCAAGTTGCATTTTTGAAAGATATATCTAGGGTTTATTTTTATCTAGATTTGATTTTTAAATTTAATTAATGATCCTTTCTGTATTCAGATGATGTGTAAGAACTGTGAGCTGTGTGAATTTTATATATTGCTTTCCAGTTACATACACTAGATAAAAGGGACAAGTAATTATAAATGGATGCACAAAATCTGTAAGCTAAAACAATATTCAGAGTGAGAAAATGCACGAGTGAATGGTTGCCTCATTTTCCCAAGTATTATCAGCTGCGGAGTTATTTATTCTTGGAGCAAATTCGCTAAATAAATATCAATTACAATTCAGAAAATGCCTGTATGAGGACTTCATAAAAGTAATCCACTGCTTGACACTAAATTAATTCTATGTTATATGTAAAATATCATGAATTATGAGTAAATTATTCTGTGAATATTTTAAAAAGTGGCTTTAAGTTACATGGGCATTACATAATTCATATCCATTCAGATGGTAACATTTACTGAATGGTAAAAATATTTGGTTCTGGTCCTGTATCCAGCTATTGTATATTCTGCCATCTCTCTTTATCATCTTCTGTAAGGATGTAAAAATGTTAAATCTATACTTGTAATTGGTGAATTATTAGATATCCTTCTTTTGCCACTTCCTTTAGCCATATATATTTACCACAAAAATGCTGTGCCAGAAATGAACTGGCCATGATTGCATTTTTTTTCTACAAAGTCATCCAACTTCATCATCATCATTTTCAAAATCACTCAAAATTTTATTCATTTCTACATTTGTATCTAAGATTCCCTGAAGTATATCATAGTTAACAAAAAATAGGTAATTGTGGATTTCTTATTGAGTTTGATCATGGATGTGCTATTGATGGTAGATAAATGGATTTTTCTGTGTCTGAGGGTGCAACAACTGTAAGGTTCTCAAGTGCTGAAAGTATACCAGAAGTAGAATTGTGATGAAGGATAGGTAAATGAGACACTTGTCGTGGGTAAAAGTAATGAAAGGGAGTGCAAAATTAAAACTTAATAAAAAATTTAATATTAGTATGGAAGTGAGAAAATATTTAGAGTAATGAATTATTAAGACTTTCATGAGATAAATAAAATTTGTTTGTGTGATTCTGATTATGAATGGGTTATCAATACATATATCATCAATCAATAACAGGTGACAATTACCACATGCCACTAATGATTAAAATTGTCGCAAACTGTTCAGACCAAAATGGTTATTTAAAGGACAACAGCTGCATGATCACTTGTAGGCTAGAGTACTTAGAAATGTCAGTAAATTGACAGTGCTACACATGCTACATAACCTAGTTATAGAAGCTAATATTTTCTTTTGATGGACAAAATTACATAGATAATTTAGACACGTAATAGATAATAGACACAAAATTACATAGATAATTTGAATCTATATCCTATTTCCCTGCGGTGGAAAAATATAATGCAACATCAGTAACATGATATACTTATCCTAACACACTGAATTTGCTTAGGGGGAGGTGTTCATGCTGTGATAGTATGAAAACTAAAGTTTCTTAGTATGTGTAAAAGGATATTAATCCTGTGTACTAATTTTATGGAGTGCATTACTACACTCACATTTGTGAAAATTGCAACACCAAGAAGGAATCGTCATAATTGAATGCAATTTAATACACAGTTGAGTGGTAGTGGTACAAATAAATGATTAAATGTTCAAAGCAAACAAACAAGAACAAGAGATCAGAATCAGTATTTTGTGTGGCCACCACGCGCCGCAATAAGTGCTGCTACACGACGTGGCATGGAGTCAAACAAAGTTTGAATGTCTGACTGAGGAAGAGCATTCCATATCGTTTGTACGCGTACCCAAAGTTCGTCTGCAGACGCAACAGGACGAGGATCACGAGCAAGACGCCGACCAATGACATTCCACACATGTTCAATTGGCGACATATCCGGGGAACACGCAGGCCAAGGAAGAAGCTGTACCTGCTGCGCTGCAAAGAAGGATTTAACAATCCGAGCAGTATGAGGGCGGGCATTGTCCTGTTGAAATACAGCGCCTGGCAAGCTTTGAAGGAAGGGAACAGCTTCGGGCTGTAGAACTTCACGGATATACCGGTTGCTGTTCAGATTGCCCACAATTCGTAGCAATTGAGATCGTCTATGATATGCTATGGCGCCCCAGACCATAACTCCGGGTGTTCGTCCACTGTGGCGTTCGATAATGCACTCCGGAAGGTGGCGTTCACCGGCATAGCGTCTGACACGAATGCGGCCATCATGGTACCACAAATTAAAGCGGGATTCGTCAGAAAACACGACATGCTGCCAATCAGCACGCCAGTCTCTATGCTGATTGGCCCATTGTAGCCGCAGGCGGCGATGGTCGTGCGTTAGGGGGATCCTGTATAAAGGAGTCCGTGCGCGCAGTCCACACTGCAGCAGACGTCTACGAATTGATGAAGCACACAATGAAACACCTGTAGCTATTGACCACAGTGCTGCCAATTGTCTAGAGGAAGCTGTACGGTCCGTCCGCGCCATGCGGACCAGGTGTCTATCATCGCGAGCTGACGTCACATTTCGGGGTCCACTCCCGGATTTCCGAGTTGTCCGACACTCGTCCGTCCACTGCTTCCAAACGCGCATCACTGTGCTGCTGTTACGCTGCACACGAGAGGCTACTGCACGATACGACAATCCAGCTTCACGAAGGCCGATGATTCTCCCTCGTTCAAACTCTGTAAGTTGTTCAAATCTCGCTCTCTTTCGTCGACGAGGCATAAGTACAGATTGAGTTAACGTTTACCACTAGCAGATAACCACCGATAACCATACACGCCTCGCTACAGCCGTCTATTTATTCGGATCCATCAGCCGTTCAGAGGGCGCTGCTCAGCATACGCATGCGCTACGGATTTGCAATTCTAATCATTTGCATATCATGCGCTACTTTGCATTTCCTGAAAATTTCAGCTCACTCGCGTAAGTCCTTCATGGTGTTGCAATTTTCACAAACGTGAGTGTATTATAAAATCCTTATGCAGATATTTCTCAAGTTGTTAATAACTTCATGATTTTACTCCATGAGCAAATAAATTGGAGTTGA
The DNA here is from genome assembly GCA_000611955.2 of Stegodyphus mimosarum. Classification (NCBI taxonomy): domain Eukaryota; kingdom Metazoa; phylum Arthropoda; class Arachnida; order Araneae; family Eresidae; genus Stegodyphus; species Stegodyphus mimosarum. Next base: position 34,064 of record KK118978.1, read on the forward strand.
GAATGCTTGGGAACTTAAAATGATTTCTTATATCCTGAAGGGATAATTTCCTCAACATCTATCACTCTGCTTGTAGGCTTTACCAGTGGAAAAGCATTTGAGACTGCTAAACCCTAAGTCCAAACTAGATTTGATCTCAGGTGAATGGACTGGCTCATAGTTGGTTTTCCTCATGTGTAGTTGAATACAAGCCAGTTTCCCTTAAAAAGTCATCTGCAATGGCATTCTCCTTAGGCGGATGACCCTCTGACCCTTGTGTGTTTTGCCATATTCAAATAATGTAACCTAACCTTACTCCAACTGTACTCTTAAACACCGCTGAAAGGATGCTTATTCAAGTTCTGAAATATCCATGATCTTCGATGTATTCATTTTAAAACTCTGTTGAACATCTGTCATGTTTTATTGAATAAAACATCTGATCAGTAAATTGGAGACTAATATGTAAGGTGAAGGTATGGACTGCTTTACTATAGGAAAGGCTTGAGATTCCTTGATTAAATCTTCAGTATATGTAATATTAATACTTCAATGTACACTGAAGAGCCATTACATTATGACCACCCTGTTAATAGCACATAGAACCACCTTTAGCACTCAAAACTGCCAGCACCCGGCATAGCATTAATTGCACAAGGTGCTGATACATAGTCTGAGGCATCTGGTACCAAGCACTCACTGGTCCTGCAATTCCTGCACATTGTGAGGGGTAGCATGGCAGCACGAATTTGGTTTTCTAGGTGGGACCACAAATGCTCTATTGAATTAATGTCAGGTGAATTTGGAGGCCAAGACATGACTTGAAAGTCACTGGAATGTTCCTCGAACCACCCCCTGACAATTCGACACATGACATGGTGCATTATCCTGTTGGTAAACACCAACCCCCTGCTGAAAATACTGTTGTCATGAATGGGTGAACCTGGTCTATGTTCACATAGCTCACATGTTCTATGGGGATTATGGGTCCTATTGTGCTCCATGAAAACATTGCCCACACCAAAATACCCCCACAACCAGTTTGTCTCCGTCCAACTGTGGATCCAGGAGCCAGGATTTTGTTTGGAAATCAGTGTATTAGCAAGCGCCTATCGGATGTGATGGACCAGAAAATGTGATTCGTTGGACCATGCAACTTTCTTCCATTTTCTAATGTCCAATTCTGATGTTTCTTAGCCCATTGCAGATGCAGCTGGTGATGACATGCCAGGAAGGCAGGGACATGCTTCGGTCTCTGGCTGCATAGGCCCATACGCAGCAATGTACCCTGCACAGTGGGTTGAGAAACACTGTCTGGGTCACCACTGTTTTAACTGGTCTTAATTTCGGCTGTTGTAGCTCTTCAGTCATGGCGAATGATGCGTAGTAAACTTCACTCTGCTCTGGAATCAATGCAGTGTCGATGACTTGCTGCTGACCGGCGACTTGTTGCTGACCAGCGACTTGTTGTTTCAACATCTGTACACAACTTTTGATATGTGCTCACAATTGCTTGTGAACAGCCCACTAAATGTGCCGTTTCTGATATTGATGTTTCCAATTGCCGAGCCATAAGGATTTGACCTTTATCGAAGCCTGATAAATCGGCTGCTTTCCCATTATGTGGCTAATTACACTGTGTATGGAAAGACAATGCATAGCCACTTTATATACTTTAACATCAGCTGCACACATGCAGTTTTTTTTTCCCTGTGTCACCATCCATACACTACTTTTGATATGTGCTCACAACTGCATGTGAACAGCCCACTAAACACGCCGTTTCTGATACTGATGTTCCCAGTTGCCAAGCCATAACAATTTGATCTTTATCAAAGTCTGATAAATCAGCTGCTTTTCCCATTATGTCGCTAATTGTGCTATGTTTGGAAAGACAATGCATAGCCGCTTTATATACTCCAACATTAGCCGTTCATGTGCAGTGGTTTTGTTCCTGGACATCCTGGTTTATAAATATATAATCTTCATCCTAGTTTATGGATGGAGGATGGTCATAATGTAATGACTCTTCGGTGTGTAAAGACTGTTACCTGTGCTAGATGGAAACTTATACATTCTTAGGTTTAATGAATTTTCCTGAGGCTTGATTTTTAGTGGAATAGTAAAGTTGATAGGTTATTTGGTGCTTTTCTACTAATGAGAAACCACTTAGCCCAAACATAAATGTTAGCACAAAACCATAACAGTAACTGGCTGCAACCGTAACAGTGTGTAAAACTTCAATAGAAAACACTTTTTATTAAATCCAGAATAAATGCAAAAAACTTTACTTGATTTAAATTACAAAAGATGAATAAAACTGCCTATTTCATTTAACCCTTTGATGCAGTGGCTGTGCACTGAAACCTCTAATTTTAAAATTTTTTTCCCCTTCTTCTTTCTGAAATTTTTGAGTGAAAACTCATTGATTGCTTAACTGTTACTATTAAATAACAGAAAATGACTGCTGAGCCGTACATTTTTGAGGTCTTAGTACTTCATATTGGATGCCTTTTAAAATCTATTTTCAATGAAGCAAAATAACTTCCTTTTATTAATATAAACAACTTTAAATTTCAAAAGTTATTCAACACACATCATCATTTCTATCATAGCAATAATTAAACTACATATATGAACAACTTGCGTATATTTATATCATTTACTTTGTGATTTCAGGCACAACGACTGAGCCACTAGACCATTGTGTCACATTGCTGTGGCGGCTTAGTGCTCTGAAACCACTGTTCTTCAAAATGGTGTTTGTTGCTTTCAAATAAGAGTATTTATTTTTACCCAAATATATATAAAGGGCTCTGAAACCACAGAGTTATTTTATTACTAAACAATACATGCACCTGTCCATGGAAGATGTTTCATTTCTAGAGATTTTTCTCCGAGCTCAACACGCTTACTTCCTATGCTAGTATGGTGATTTTATAAATTATTTTGTGTGGTTTAAATACAATGTAAATATATTTTTCTATAGTTAAAAATAGAAATCATGTAAAAGTTTTATTTAAATTTAAAACATTTTATAGATATTTTTTTCTACTTCTGAGATTGAAAATGCCTTGCAAAGGGCCAGAAGTAGCTGATGCAAGCTTTACTTGAAGAATTTCCTTCAGATTCAGAATTAGTTGTCTCTGAGGGTAAAAGTGAGAGGGAAATACTCCTTTATCCCCCTTCCATTGTGATTATAGAAATATAGAAGATGAAACTGATGAATCAGTCAGAAAATGATGATATAAATTTACCAAGTCACCATTATAAACACTTTCATCACATACTGAATGCTTCCAGAAAGTGATACTCAAGTCGTTCAGAATGGATATAATCAGCAGTATGATACGAATGGGAAACGAAGGATTTGTACCAAAGGTGAAAAAGACCAAGCCCCCTATTTAAAAAAAAAAAAAAGTTCATGTGCCAGACGAAAAGAGACTAACATGGCAGTAAAATGCAAATCCTGATAGTGAACATTCTCAGTTGTAGAACAATAAATGTGTAAAATGTGCAATGTTGGTCTATGCGTGTACCAAAAAGACAAAGGATACTTTGAACAGTTTTAAAAGAATGACTTTGTTCTTTGACATTTTTAAAAAAGATCGCTGAGTTTTTTTTATCCTTACTTTACTGAGTTTTTTTAATCTATTTATTCAAATGTCCTTATTATGTACATTCTTATATTTTCACTACTATAGAAAAATTACATAAACATTTATTTTTCCATTTGTTCTGACAGTATACTTTGTAAAATAATGTAAAAAATTACATATAATACAATTTTTAAATACAGTTCCTTTTAATTTGCAAATTTCGTCATTTATCAGAAAGGCATATGGAAAAAGGTAAGATTTTTTTTCATACTGCACTACCTCAGTAAGTTTCAAAGTTAAAAATGATATCGCACACATCAAAGGGTTAACACAGCTGAAAGCATTTTTGTTTTTTCAACCAGTGATACGGATTCAATGAGGTAGGAATCTGAATATTGGCAGCCATACTGCTTTGATGTTTATGTTGTCATTTTGCACATAGGATCCTTATCACGTTCAATAAAATTGTATTTGTGGTTATATATATATGTCAACATAGTTAAATATCATATATATGTCAGGCAAAAAGATAATATACCATGAACAGCAGTTGACAGTTATCACATTGCATTAATGGCTCAAGTTCCTGTACACTATTCAGGCTGATGTAAATCAGCTGAAGGTTAGCAGCAGTCTAGGTTATTCAGGCTGGAGTTGTAATGAATATCAGCAAGTTTGTTCTACTGCAGACTAAAAATACCAAGTAACTAGGCTTTTTATTATTATACATAGTAAAGTCAGTATGATAGGGACTACTGATTGATTAACTGAGTATGATATTCCTTCGTATCATATGTGAAGTGCATGTAAATTTTTGTTGCTTTTTAATTCAATGAAAATGGCTTAAAAATTCCTGTATAAATCCTCCAGCATCTAGTGGTGTTACTATTATAATATGTGAAGTTTGCTAATTGTGTTGGAGGAAAAGTAAATCTTTATTTCTGTGGAGATATATTTGCTTCCATTGAATTGTTACGAAAACAGATTTAGATAAAAATGCAGAGTGGGTAGGAAATGTTCTTCTGAATTTATTATCAAAATACTTATTGCATATGTTTCAGGAAAGTAACAAAGCTTCCTAATAAAATATGTTACAGCTGTGTATCATGGGAGAACATTAGTGAAGGATGTAATATATGTGATTTTAAATATGAATTGAAAAAACTGCAGTAATACTTCATTATTATTTATAATGCAGTATCTTGGCATCACAGTACAGTTACAGCTTACATCTTTTGAAATTTAGAGAAAAATTAAAGTGATTTGAGTGTTGTCATTTGACATTTCTTAGTATAAATCTAAGAGTACAATATTTTTTTGTTTGCTGTAGGAATGACATTTTTAGAAAAGAGTTTTGATGATTAAATATTCCAACCATCTAATATCAAATTAATTTATATATAAGTTTGTAGAGTCACTAGGTTATTTGGAAGCAGGGGATGTGAAAAATGAGCAACGCCTTCGCCAGGACTCAAACCATGGACCTTTGGAATGTGTGCCCAGTGTGCTGACCATGAAGGCGTGTGAAAAAGGCGGGAAAAATGCCTTATAAGTTGACAATTTAATATACCTACCAAATACCAACTTATTCTGTTACTGTAAGAATTTCAAGCTGCTTTGTTGAATCTGATGTCATACATATTTTGTTTGTTAAGTGTGAAAATTATACCTGTGTCTGAAAGAAACATTAAACACATGTGTATATAAGGAAATCTGCATCAATCATTAGCCTAATAAAAAAGCTGCTGATTTGTTTTCAGTTGACTTCTTTTATCAACCAAGTGATTAAAGCTGTTAGATATCGTTCAGTAGTGAAATTTTACCATGGGATCAATAATCATTAATAGAATAGCTGCTTGCATAGGTATTTTGGAACCTTTCCTGTATATTATATAAATATATGCTTATTTCCATGTGAAAATCATCCAAGGATTTAATCTCCTACTTCTTAGTTGGGTAGCCCTTAGGTGCTTTGCTGTCATGTAATTTTTGTAATTTTCTATAAAAGTCAAATATGTAACTTTTGGTTTAGTTCCATTTTATCTATTCAAACTATTTCTGAGACATTTTTTCTTTAGAACCAAAGTTAGTGAGTGTATTTTGAGAATAACAGCAATTTAACAATTAAAAAGTATTATGAATAATTTGGTGTACAGGTAAACTATTAAAATATCTAATAATTGCATGTTTTGTTACTCATAGAATCATGTTATTTTTAGGATTTCACTCTTGATGGTAGCAGAAGATGTGATTATGCAGGTAATTTAAGGGGACGATGTGCAGATGATGATATTGTTATGCCGGGCCAAGAAATGAAAAAAGTTAAAGTAAGAAATTTGTCTATTTACTCATTCATTTGTATTTTTATCACTTTCTTTTCTGCTTACTTCATTTATTAGACTAAGCAGTATAATCTGAAGACTTGTTAAATTGCAGGATCTAGAACTAAGTAACAAAGGAGTTAAAGAAGGAGAAGCTATTCAGATAAAACCTCAGGAAATTACATTGAAATTAAGACCAAGTAATTTGGATGGAATTTTGTTATTTTAAATAATTAAATTTTTTAATATTTTAAAAATACTAAAATATTGCTGCTTTGTGAATTATGATTAGTATTCTGTTATAAATCCTCTGCATTAGTCTTCAATAATTTTTCACTTTGGTCATGTTTGTTTTGAGATCTTGAGTCATTTGTTAGAGGGAGGGAGGAAATATATCTTTCCCCCATAATGCTATCACATTAATAATATAAACTGATTTCATTTATTTATTGATTTTTCTGATTTTGGTAACATAAATTGTATTACATTACAAGTCTGAAGTCCGGATATCCAGTATTGAGAGTGATCTAATAATGGACCCAGAAATAATAATTACTTCTGCACCACTAGCCAGTAAATAAATGAATAAAATAAAATGAAAAAATAATAAAAAATCCTGTCTTATAAAGTCCAGGAATCGAGAATATAATAGCAGAAGGAAGCAAGTGTGGTGTAGTTTTTCTTTAGACTAACTGAGATTCCTGCATATCACTTTCAAACACATGCTGGCTAGGGAGTCACACCATAACCAATAACAATGCATTGATTGACGATTGATGTTGGCCATGATCACACTTTCATCTCTTGAGTTGTTGGGGGTAGGGGAGCAAGGCTTGCACTACGCCATTTTATCACACAGTGCAATCTCTGCTGATCCTAAATTCTCTTTGCCCACTGCTTCTGTAAATTCTAAGAATTTTGCTGCTCCTTAATCTTCTGTCCAGTGACCTCTCCTAAATTTTAAAAATTCTGCTTCTCCAAGTATTCCTGCTTGGTGCTCCTCTAAATGCTACATTTAATTTTTACATTAATTTAAATTTTGGCCGTGGGTTAGCATTTTTCTATCTAAACAATAAATGAATAATAACATCTAAACAATAAATTAATAACATTCTAAACAATAAATTAATAACATTCTAAACAATAAATTATTAATAACATCTAAACAATAAATGAATAACATTCTAAACGATAAATGAATAATAACATCTAAACAATGAATGAAACCAAACCATGACCAATCTAATAAGATCTAATAACTAACCAATCTAATAAGATGACATGTAGACACGTCTACGTGCCATCTTACTAGATTTAAATTATTGCTCTAAAATCAGAGTTGCCAAAGATCCCAGATCACGGACTTTGTACTGTAATAATAATAATAAAATACTGTGTTTTTAAATTTGGCTCTCAGACGATTGTTAGCATTATTAAAATAATAATGTTACTGAATAGGAAAAATAAATTTGTAAAGAATACTTTTTTATTTTATAAAACCGATATCATTTAAAGTTTTTGGTAATGTAAAGAAAAATGTTATGTTTATTTAATTATGTAAAAGTGCTGTTGTGACAATTTATTGTGCTGTACTTTATTTTATTTTTTTTGCAAAATAATGCATAATGTCAGTTTTGAGTAAAAACAATATGATGAGTCATGGTAGTTGTCAGCAGCTGTTGGAGCTGTGGCATTACATCTTCTGATTGGGCAGAAGCAATAGTGACAGTTTGGAGTGATCACATGAGTACACAGATTAACTACTTTGTTCTTTAGCATAGAATTTTTACAAGTGTAATTTTCAGTATAAATACAAAGAAAAGAAAAATTGATGAATAGTGACAATAAATTGACTAATGGAAAAAAATACTGTTTTATTATTCGAAACTGCAAATTAATGTGTTTAATTTGTCAAGAAACTGTTGCTCTTTTTAAAGAATACAATATGAAAAGACATTACAAAACAAAACATAGTGGTATGTGATATTGGAGACGTAAAGAAAAAATTCATAGCTAACATACTTAAAAGCTAGCAAAGAATGTTTAGTTCAGCATTACAACCACCACCTAATATTGTGAAGGCAAGTTATTTCATTCCATTTCTAATTGCTTAAAAATGACGAGTTTGTAAATGTTTGTAGATGATGAGTTTGTAAAAGAATGTTTAAAAGCTGTTGTAAAAGATGCTGTACCTGATAAAAGTTAATTATTTTAAAATATTAGTTTGTATTGGCAAACAGTATAGCAACAAATTACCGACATTTCTAATGAAATTTTTGCAAATCTGCATGTTCTAATTTAAGATTTCAAATATTTCTTATGGCATTTGGTACATTGTTGTTTTGGGAGTTGTTGGTTAGTAAGAAACATAGTCACTTACCAAAGGAAAACACTATATGTAAAGGAAGTAAAAGGTTTTTAATTGGTGCCATACACCTTTCTCTTTTTTTGAAACCCATCTGCAGCCAGTAGCTTTTTTGTTTTCTTATAGATTCGTTAATTTACCAAATATTGTTCCTCTTGTTATATTTATATTCATTTTGCATAATGAGTTATGTTCTTCGAAGTTGCATTCTTTTTGCATAGGTTCTCTGCATTTATATGCATCTAGTGTGGATAAAGCTTCTTCAGCAGCTTCTGGATGTGCGAAAACTTTAGGATTTACTTTATGCTTTTGCTGACAGTATTTTCAGTTTTCCCATCTTCAGAAATGTTGGTCTTCCTCGTCCTCTTTCTGAACTTTGAATTTTGTTTTCTTAAACATCGCAGGGTTGCCACTCAAACAGGAGAATGAAATTCTATGAATTTTCCAGGTGTGTTTTAAGAAAATTCCAGTCTATCCATATACTGCGTGTTGGTAAATTAATTATGGTATCATTTGGCCAATTACGTATGATTTATCCCCAAAGCATTTCTGTTATAACTATAACAGGAGTTGTTTTTTCCACTGAAGATTGAGATTAGAATCTGCCTAATCTAGATTAAGAAATGTCTTTTTTTGTAGACATTTTGTAGCTAGACGAAAGAAAGAAATCTATTTAATGATATTTTAAAATAAAATCATGTATTTTACATTTATTTAGCAGCACACATAAGCAAAAAATATTTCATTAAATTTCGTGATGTTCTGTCATCATGCTGCTAGAATTAGTTTTAGGAGTACACCAGAGAAAATTTTCTGGGATTTGAAAATATTATTAACTAATAATAAATAAATTTAGAAGGAAGAAGCCACATTAAATAATACAAATTGCATTAAAATAAATTACTTAAAGATTAAAAACTGAATTACAATAATCAACTATATTTTGGCGAATATAATTATATTAAATGGTTCGCCTAGATATGCTTCTTTTTTTTATTATTATTTTACTGCAAAATGACAAATAAGGCATTTATTAAAAAGAAATAAAAGATTTAAAGGATTTTGGGGTAAAATCCTAGTATGCGGTACGGTTTTGAAAATTGAATGACGCTCATGTGATACATAATTCAAGAAAAGTGATCACTTCCAAAGTTGGTGTAAAAATTGCTTTTTGAGGGGATTGCCATATGAAATTTCCTGACCTTTCCAGATTTCGACTAAAATATTTAAATTCCCTGTTTTTTCCCTGACATTTAGTCAATTTTCGAATTCCCTGACTTTTTCCAGTTTGTCAGGTTTCCCTGACTTTTTCCAGTTTGTCAGGTTTTCCCGCATATCATGGCAACCCTGACATCTGTTCTCTTTCATCTGGCACTTCAATTCTTGTTGGCTTCTAATTTTCTTGAGTGGGAATAAATTCAATGAATATCTCTTTGTTAACTGTTTTGGTTTCCAAGAGATCCAAAAACTGAACATCATGACTTTGTGTTACTTCACAAGTACCAAGTTTCCATAGATCATATGCTTTTATTTCTTCAGAATATCCAATACACATGTACTCTTTACTTTTTAGGAGAAATATGTTTTTCCTGTTCAAATTTCTTAATGCTAAAGCTTTGTTTTCTGTGATCCTAAAAGGCAGTACTGCAGGCTTTCTTTTAGACCATGTTATTTCTTCAGGTATTTTGGATCTGTTTTCAGTTGGACAGTGGTTGCACATGTTAGCTTCTGTTGATTCCATTTCTGCTTATAATCCTTGGAGTAGTTTTGAGCTGAATAGTAGACATTTGGCCATTTTAGCTGGCACTTTCTGCAACTCCATTTTGTTGCAATCTGTATTTACCTGAAAACCAGCATTTAATGCTTTCCTTTTCTAAGAATAGATTGAATACATGGATTTTGAATTCTTTGGCAGCAATGTTGCAGAGTGTTTTTAGTTGCTCAGCCTGAAATTTGTACTTTTTGAATGCTTCAAGGCCTTTGGACCTTTTCCATAGGATGTACTCAGTAATTTTTCACGATTTGTCATGGATGAATGTTATAAAATATTTTGCACTACCTGAAGGTGTGACTTTCATGGGACCACAAATATCAGTGTGAACGAGTTTTAATATGTCACGGTTAACTCTGTGATTCTTTTAGGAATGGTAGTCTAAATTCTTTATATTTTGCATAGGTTTTACAAAATAGCCTGTCATTTGTACACATCAGAATCTTTAGAACATGCACTTTTTAGAATGCAGTATTTTTAAGTCAGCTAGATTTATGTGACCGTGCTTTTCATGCCTCAGTTTCAGTTTACTATTTGGTGTATTTGAATTGTACTGCTACATTGGAAACTTGAGTTATGTCCTGTTGGTTCACAATATAAAGGCCTTTCTGCTTCATTGCTTATAAAAATACACATTTGTTTTTGACCCACATATTGTTTTTTCAAAAGTAAACAGTACATTTATGTTGCATGAGTAAGTTAACTGATATTCAGTTCATTTTTAGGGTGGGAATGTATAATACAGGGATGGCCTACTCACGGCATGTGTACCATATGTGGCACGCGAAGACTTGTTGAATTAAAAGATTAAAAAAAATAATAATATCATCTGTATCAACTCTGTTGATAGATGTGCACATAAACACATTAGAATAAATATAATAATTCGATTTCTCTGCAAGCTGTTAAATGTTACCCAATTGAAATCCAATTCTAAATCATTGATCTGCAGCAACATGCTATACTGAAAAGCAAATGTAAGGAACTTATTTTAACTGCAAGTGATCCAAATTATATTGAATTTTGGAAATTTGTGCCAATAAGCAATTTTCCAAATTTACAAAATTTGGCTGTCAGATATTATTGTCGGTTTAGATCAATATATGTTTGGAACAAATGTTTTCTATTATGAACATAATAAAATCAAAATACTGTTCAAGATTAACTGATATGCACCTAAAACACCTAATTTTGTTAACATCTTTAGGAACTAATGCTAATATAGATAACATTGTAAAAAAAACTATATACAGTAAACTCTCGCTGCAACGATACCCGATACAACAATAACTCCCTCTACTACAATAATGTTTTGTGGTCCCGGTGATTTTGCATATAAACTAATGTTAATCTCCCTTCAATATTGCTATATTCTCTAGAACAATAAACCTCTGTAAAACGATTTTTTCAATCTAAATTTCAGTATTATTTTCTCCCTTTATAATAATATTTTGATTTTCAAATGCTTTTTTTTTTTCGTTTTCTTTTGTTATTTTTTCCGTCTATTAAGACTCATTGTGGATATTCAACTTATCCCTGAATAAATAGCTATTGTTCAGATTTCAAAACAGATGAAGACCACCCTTTTGGGAATTGGAGTGGGTGAGAGGGGGTGAAGTGTAAATGTATGCCTAGTCTCATTTCCCAGTAAGCTTTGGAATTCTGATAAGGTTTAAGGACATCTAGACCTGTCTGGTCACCTTGTCACAGAACAAGTGCCCTTTGTTAGAGGAACAGGGGGAGATGGAGGCGGGGTGTTGTTAAGTGACGTACTGAAAAGTGAGTTCAAAGGTTGTTTTATAGTCTTTAACGATTTTGAGTTCTACGCGAAACATTTGGTTTAAACTTTTCTTTCTTTCACGCGATATTGTTCCCTAAGATGGCAGGGCGAAAGCAACTATCTTTTCGAGATAAACTGAACGTTATCAAAACGCGATATTTTCCCTAAGATGGCAGGGCGAAAGCAACTATCTTTTCGAGATAAACTGAACGTTATCAATGATATTGATGAGGGAATGAAGCAGATTGATGCGGCTAAGAAACATGGATTATCGCAATCTACAGTTGCAACGTTCCTAAAGAAGAGAAAGCAAATTGAAGATGCTGTAACTTCAAATGAAATTAACCCAGAGTGAAAACGACTGAAAGTTGCAACAAATGAAAACATTGATGCTGCTGTTTTAAAATGGTTTCAAGAGATGAGAGCAACAAATGTCCCAATAAATGGACCTTTGTTATGTGCAAAAGCATGGAAATTTGCAGCAATGCTAGGGGACGAAACTTTCAATGCTAGCAATGGTTGGTTAATGCGTTTTCGAGATCGTCATGGAATAACTTTCCAAGAAATTCACTCAGAGAAAAAGTCAGCCCCGATAAACGACGCAAATGAATGGCGGCAAAACAAGATGAAAGAAATCTTAGAAAAGTATGCTCCAGAAGACATTTATAATGCAGATGAAGCTGGGCTGTTTTTCCAACTCCTACCCGTTACTGATGAAGATATTCTCTCTGAAATTACTGATGAGATAGGAAACAATGATGAAGATGATGATGATAATACAGGTCCATCGCAGTCCTTATTGTCATCACAGGAAGCTCTTCAATCTGTGAATTCTCTACGGACATTTTTTTCAAGCCTTCCGTCGACAAATGAAGAACATTTTCATGCACTAGACTCAATGCATACAGTATTGGTGAACTTAACAGTTAAAAAAATGAATAAACAAACAAAAATATTGGATTATTTTCAATAAAAAGTGTTTTCAGGTATGTGAATATTTCTGTGCTTATTTTCTGAATTTATCTTATTTATTTATTTTTTTAGTATTTAAACCACTATTATTAGTATTTTACAAATAAATTTCTTCTAAATATAGACTTAAAAGTAGTATGTTATGCACTTTAAACTAATAATAATAATAAAAAAAAACCCTTATTAAATGCTCAAAATATGGGGGCCCTCAATATAACAATATGCCTCTCTACAACAATATATTTATTTGGTCCCTAAAATATTGTTGTAAGGAGGTTTCATTGTATTCAAAAACCACATTAATTAAGTATTGACTGCTTAATTGTTATTTAGCATTAAATGTTTCAAATTATTCATTTTTATTATATATGACCTAACTAACTGAGTCTTTAAAAATGTTTATTCACAGTAAAACTCTAGTTTGTGTGCTTGTTTTATTTATTATATTATTTTACAAATGTCCTACTACTCAGACATACATTAAAAAAATGCGCTATTTTCGTAAAAATCCCATAATCAGCCTATAAATAAAATTTTTTTTTTCATTTAATAGTTTTAGTATACTGGAAAATTTGGATGTGCACACATAAACTTTTTTTTTCAGATAGTGGCACTCTTCCCAAAAAGGTTGGCCAGCCGTGTTATAATACATGATTAAATATTACACATTGTGAAGTTGAATTGACATATGCATAAATCTGGACTTTCTCGTTTAGCGGCTGCAAATTCATTATTGGGTAACTGAACTTCACTTTCGGTTTCAGTTGCTGATATGACTTTACTTCTGTCATTACAAATATGTGTAGTTGCTCCTGAATCAAGATACCAGTTATGTGTTCCTGATTCTCCCATTGTATTGATAATGCTGAGAGAGAACAGCTTTGTTTAAGGAATGCTAGGTTTATTAAAAAGGTTTATTGAAAATTATTGCATAGTAAAAGGCATGGTAACCTACTAAAGAAGAACGCTAGAGATAGGCAAAATAAAAGATTTTTAATTGGTAAAGTTTATATGGTTTTGATTTAATTGGTAGCTTCCTTGAAATTAATAGATGAGCAGGTCATGTCAACCTATGACATCTGAAAAAAAACATAAGATTGGATAATAACTTGACAATGATAACTGCTGCATCATATTGTATCTACTTTGTCATTACATGAAGTTGGCAAGTACTTGGCTGCAGTTCAATGCATTCCTTCATAATAAATGTTTCCGAGACACTGCTGGATTCCTACTTCCATTCTTGTTTATGACAGCTACATTCCAAGTCAGGATTCTGTGCGTCACATCACTGGACCACGCTGGATAGAACCCATACACATTTCTTATTCCATTTTTTGTATGAAATTAATAGTGGATTTTGACATGTGGCTGCTTTCTTTGTTTTGATGCAATTCTACTTTTGGTAGCACTGTAGGTAAAAAGGAAGCATTTCATATTTGATAATATATATAAAGAAGAACGTCTGTGTGTTTGTTTGTTCGTTAATAACTCAATGTTTTTAATTAATATCTCAGCTGATTAAAGTCATACACTGTTGAAATGGCTTCCCACGAAATTTTGGAATCGGGAATAATGTATCTGAAGTTTGGCAATGCTATTTTTATTTCATTGTAAGACTTAATTTTTTTATAAACAAACTCTACAATTTGAAAGCGAGCAGTGGTAACAACTTTCAAAATAAAGCAGATTTTCATCTCTAGTTTGCAAGGCTGTTGCCTCTGAGAAAAATGAGGGCGAAAATTATAGTTCTTCCGAATGGTTTAATTAATATCTCTGTTTTTAGCCTTAAAAAAAGAAGAAAAAAAAGTGTGAATGTCGATTTTTTCCAGAACTCAGAAAAGTATTGTAGAAAGTTTGGCGACGATAGCTATAGTGAAGAAAAAATTTTTAGTCAGTATTTTAATAAGTATTTTAAATTAGTATTTTAGCCCTCCTTTGCTTTAAAAACATAAACATCTGCAAAGAAAGGTCTTTAATCTCAAAAATACCAAAATCAAAAGTAAAAATTTTAAGTATTGAAAAAGTAGCTATTGTCATTGATCGCAGATTAATCGACTTATCAAGGGGAATAAACCAATCTACCATCAATTAACAACATATAAATTAAGAGAGACTGTTTCATCTTTTTTCCAAGTAAGCATAAAATTTTTTTGCTAGATTCAAATCAGAAGTCACAAGTAATGCTCAAAGACATTAGTTAATTTAAGCCAAAAGAATCCCGTTAAACAAAATAAATAGCAAACAATCTTTAAAAATTAAAGTTGCTCACTAAGAACGCTACTAAACGGGATGCTTACTTTAGAAGATATATCCCCGACACTCTCATTTTCAAACTCGACTGCAAAAGTAAAAACAAAAATATACATTTTAGAACGTTAAAAAGTAATTCAAAATCATAAGTTCAAAAAAGATATAAGCCTTAAAATGAAAGTTTAAAACAGGTATTTAATTAGAAATTTAAAGATCAAATTAGGAAGTTAAAATTAACTAGCTAACTTGCCTGCAAAATTTTAAAACCAAATGGCTGGAAATGCAAGTATAAAGGAATGGAATGTCAAAGGGTTGTAAAATGGTTTAATATATATATTTAACAAATACAATAACTTTATCTCATTCATATAAAGCTGATTTAAATTTAAATTATGAAAGGTCAATTGTAAACAAATAAAAGATTAATTATTGCTGCGAACTAATTTGCAATATCATTCAAATTCAGAAAGCATATGTAAACCAAGTGCAAGCATCCAAACACGTAAAAAAATATTAAATAATTTAAAAATTAATCCTAAAATCGTTAATAAAGCATTAAAGACTAAATTAATTTGCATAAAGTGAATAATTGTTGTATATAATGTGGTTTGCTGGAACAAAATGCATTTCCAAAGTGGCTCAAAGTCGTTTGGGTTGGACAGGCCTGACCTGTAACATGCTGAAGATCCATACCAATGACAAGTGAAATCCTGCATTCATCACCATGATAAAATTTGTGAGATTGTTCTGATGTTACTTTTAAGTAAGAGATAATAGAGATGGCAAGTTAAGATAAGTCACAATAATAATAAATGGTAGAAACCAATTTTAAAAAAAGTTAAATGATGAATGTATTGAAGGTAAGATTTAGTGTGTGAATTGTGTAGGTTAATGGTATGGTTACAGTTAGGAGTTGGGCATCTGCTTGCAACTTGAGCTGTCTAAGTGCTTTGGTACTTACAAAGTTTAATGTAGTGGTTAATATGAAATTAGCTAAAGTAATAGAGATGGCCAATTATTGTTCCAAAAAAAAATCCTTTTACTTTTTGTTAGAAAAGGTTTGGTGATTAATAATCAGTTGAAATAAGCAAGATATTAAATATTTAAGTGATATACTATTAGTTGTTTTATTTTAAGGAACTGGCTGTTTTATTGTTGCTATTATCGATATGCTGTGTACAGAGAAAATATATGCCTTGTGCTTTTAAACACAAGAAACAAATTGCTATACAGTTTTAAATCAATATACTGAATTATTTTCTTTTTGTAAAAACTGAATTCAGTAAAAATGTTGTTCAGAATCTAAGATGATTTTCTTGATTTCCTGAACATTCATTTTTTAAATGTGTAGATTAAAAGTTTATGCTATCAGAAATAAATATAAAATATATGCAGATTCATGTAAAATATTTCATATTAGTTTCATATTTTTTTTAACAGCATTTGTAAATACCAGCTTTCATGAATAATTATCATTTTCCAAATTGGAATGCAATTTATGAACATTAATTCTGCTTCTTAACCCCCTGTAAATCCCTGTTTTTTGAATTTATGTAATAGTTGAGAGCTAAACTTACAAGCTTCTTGAAAATTTAGTTATGAATATGTGATCAATAATAAACATGTTAAATAAATTAGTTATATTTGCATAAGAAGTAATTTAATACTCTTATCTACAGATGCTCCATTTCCTTTGGTGGTTGATTTTCGCCAAGCTGAAGATTATCCAGTCGATTTATATTATCTGATGGATTTGTCCAATTCTATGAAAGATGATAAAGATAAGTTAGCAGAATTAGGCAATATGTTATCTGGTGAAATGGGCAAAATTACGCAGAATTTTCGTTTAGGATTTGGCTCATTTGTTGATAAGGTAGTTATGCCTTACGTCAGTACAGTACCAGAGAAGTAAGTAATCAATATTTAAAAAAATTTTGCAGCCTAAGTACTATAAAAAAGAGTTTCCTTGAACTATGTGCCTGAAATGCTGACTATATGCAGTCAAGTCATACGTTTTGAACCCCCCTAAACATGGGGGAAAATGAAAAAGTAGTCATGGAAAATGTGTGGGTCGTTTAAACATCTTAACTTCTCTGCTTTCAGTTTAATACAGAAAACAAATTGAATTCTTCGAATGAATGCAATTTTGTACAATGAAAATGGATTATTGAACGATAAACTGTAGGACAAATAACATCTTTTTAAATCCATAGGAGCAGAAAGACAGATATTTGTTACATCAATGAATCTATAGTGTAAATATTGAGTTTTGCTTTTTGAATGCTATGTTACATGTATACGAAGTATATGAGTATCTGAGAAAATAGTCTTAACCCATTCTCAACCTTTTCACATGTAAGGACTGTTTTTCAATTACATTAAATTATATACATATACGTATAAGTATATATAAATTAAACAAAATATGGACTAAGGTTTAAAATATCAAAGAAAAATATCTTTAATATACGATGTTCAAATGCAGGTGGTCATCATTTTGTTCGGACGGCATGACTGACTGTTCGCTTATCTTGCTGTAATGTGCAAAAGAACTGAATCCAAGATGGCTATTTCTTATAGTTTTAGAAATGATTCTGAACTGGCAAAAAAGTTTTGAAACAGAAAAAGTGGTTAGAAATAGTTTTAATTTTTTACACAAACGAGCTATATTTGTGTCTGATGGGAAAAGAAGCAGGCTCATTTTTTTAGTCACAGTAGAGGAGGTTTTGCCAGAAATAATTAGGAGTACTTAATTAGTACTTTTGAAATTTTTTGGCAAGAAAGTTAGGAGAAGAGCAATCTTACATATTCACATTAGATCACTTGTATCGGTCATCCATAAATAACCTTCTTTTCAGATTTGGGTTAAGTATATCATATCACCTGATACAGATTATCTAGAAATTATTTACTTTAAAATATTTTACTCAGATGATCTTTGTTTAGTATCAAAATGTTTTGCCTTTGTTTCATTCAAGACTTACATTAGTCAAATGTTTACTAGTACTACCTTAGGGTGACACTCTTTTCGAGTTTCTAAATGATTAGGACCTTCACTAGTAATTTTCTGTAAACGAGCCATCTTAACTACCTCCTCTCCTTTAAAATATCTATTTAAAGATTTTCAAACCTGCAGCTTAAGCGCATTTTGACTTGTTTTTTCAACTTTGTTCCCATAGCCCTTGCAAAAGTTTTTTCTTTCTTATGAATATATATATATATATATTGTTTGATCTCATTTGTTTGAGTATAGCAAAGCACTCGATGGCTATTTGCCTAAAGGAAGGATACATAAGTGGAGGACATTCTAAGCAGAACTGACTCGTATGCTCATCACACATATGCGAAACTACAAAAATACCAATACAGCCATCCCGTTCACCGGGATTCGAACCCTGGATCAACCTCCCATTGTTTAATGACTATCCTCAGCCATTAGTGAGCCCCAGACACACACATCCACATTAAATTATATTTACATGTCATTTATAAAATGTAATTCAGTGCAATTTAATCATAAACAGTTATAAGCTGTTCTCAGAATTACTTTGCTTCATAGACTTTTTATAAGCGTCGTCATATTTCTTAAAGAGAATCTTGGTGCTAATTCCATTTTCAAGCCGTTTATGTACCGTATTTTTTCTGATCTGAATTATATTTAGAGAATTATTTCACATGATTATAGCTGAAAATGCAGTTTTATTAATGAAGAATTTAAGAATAAGAAGAGAATTAAATCCTTTTCTAATTACTATTGAAGCATTTAAATAAATAAAAAAAAATTGGCACATTAATACAGATCACTGAACTGAGGTGCTTAGTAGAGGACAGATTAATTAGCTAATAAATTTTAATTGAGTAAAAATGAATTCATCTGCATTCTATGAGAAAGCAAAAAAAAAAAAAAAACT
>KK118978.1:74149-99919 GCA_000611955.2 Stegodyphus mimosarum
CTCCAAAATGTCGGTAGTAAGTCCGTAAAAGTTTCAGGGGATTTTTTGGGGTCCCGCAAACACCCCTGAATTACTTTCGGGACAACTGCAATGCACAGGAATGATGCAGTCTTTCTCAAAGTATTTCATCAGTAACTGCATGCCATAGTTTACTTTTTCAGTATGTGTTATGTTTTTACATTTCTTTTAAGTAAAGTTATAAAAATATATGATATTTCAGTATTCTTGAATATTGGTGTATAAAGATGTAATTAATTAGTTCATTTTTTTAAGTCTTATTTTTTTTAAAGTCTTCTTTAAAGCGACGTGTGAATTGCATAATTTTGTTTTATTTATAATAATAAAAATGTTGGAGGTAATTCATTGGAGAATCCATAATGTTTTATTCATTGAAGAATTCATTGAAAAATCTGTACGTGTTTTATTTCTAGTATGTTTTGAATGTTCACACTATGTCATGAATTTATACATTAAAAAAAAAAAAAATCATTAGTTGTGAATTTTAGTAGTTCTTATGTTGAGTATCTTTCAAATTTATCCTATTATCTTCATGTACTGTAATGTAAAAAATTGCTATATCTGTATTGGAAGATTTTTAAAGAAGTTGAAAGTACATAGAGAGAAATCAATATATATGTATATATTTTCAGAGTTCTTTCAAAAAATGACTGTATAAAGTCTTGAATATATCAGTAGTAAGGTATTCTAAAATTACCATTTTAATCATTTAAAAGATGATGTTACTGCCTTTTTGCTAGGCAATCATCAAATGGTGTTTCACTTAAGAATGGCATAAAACCAATGTTGATTATGTGATAAGATGGAATTTTAATGCAAAAATTGTTTAATACTCTAAGCTCATTATTTTTATATTTGAGGTTTTATATATTGATTAGTGTATTTTGTGTTTCTGTATAGAACCCAGAAGAAAAAGTAACTGGACAATTTTGTGAATGTGATAATTATTCTTGTGATAGATCTGATGGAAAAATTTGCAGTGGTAGGTGCATAATTTTTATGATGCTTAAATTTTGTAGCTATATGTATAAACTATTAAAATCTAAAATTATCTAAAATTTTCACTATGTACAGGGTTGCCACGCTGCCTGGAAAACCGAGAAAAGTCAGACAGTTCAAAAATTGACTAAAAAAGTCAGAGAATTTAAATATTTTAGTAAAAATCTGGAAAAATTGGGGAATTTCGAACTGCAATCCTTAAAGAAAGCGATTTTCGTGCCAACATTGGAAGTGATCATTTTCTTGGCGAATCATGTATTGCGTTAGTATCATTTCGAAGACACATTTGGTCATTTGGTTGCAGCTGGCATAGAGCCAGTTTTCACAGTGCTGATCAGACTGTCTTTTAGAAAAGCAAAGCAAGTATTCAGCATCTTTGGTTTTCAGTAACCTTGAGAATCCAGAGTTCACATGTGCAGTACATGTTGAATGAAAGTAAATTCCTCCCCCCCAGTTCTCATATAAAACAAAATCTTTTAAATCTTTTCTTTCTTAAATGCCTTATTTGTCATTTTGCAGTAAAATTTAAAAAAAATAGCAATTACTCATCTAGACTAAGCATTTAATATATCTATATTCGCCAAAACATCGTCGATTTTTGTAATTCAGTTTTTAATCCTTAAATAATTAACTTTGTTTTAATGTTATTCATATCATTTAAAGTGTCTTCTTCCTTCTAAATTTATTTATTATTAGTTAATAATGCTTTCAAATTTCAGGCAGTTTTCTCTGGCATACTTAACTAATTGTAGCAGTAATATGACATGCCATCATGAAATTTAGTGCACATATTTTTTACTTATATATGCTGCTAAATAAATATACAATACTTAAATTTATTTTAAAATACCATTAAATAGATTTATTCTTTAGCTGCAAAGTGTCCGCAGAAAAGACATTTTTAAATTCCGATTGCGCAGATTCTAATCTCGCTCCTCAGGGTTGAAAATAAATCCTATTATAGTTATAA
Organism: Stegodyphus mimosarum; assembly: GCA_000611955.2. Lineage (NCBI taxonomy): Eukaryota > Metazoa > Arthropoda > Arachnida > Araneae > Eresidae > Stegodyphus > Stegodyphus mimosarum. The sequence continues at coordinate 76,137 of KK118978.1, forward strand.
AAGTATTGCATTGGAGATTATATATATATATATATATAACACACATATATACATGAAGTCATATGTAATTGGCAAATTTTTGTGTTTTCAAGTGGTACCATAATTAATATACCCTCAGCATAGCTAATATGTACTACACCTGGAATTTTCTTGAAACACACCTGGAAAACTCGGGGAATTTCATTTTCCTGTCAGAGTGGGAGCCCTGTATATACTGCATCCGTATAAGTCCTTAAAAAGTTTGACCTCCTATATGACAAAAATTGATTGAGTTATTTGATTTTAAAATTTGAAATAATAATCAAAGTTTGTATATATTGAAGCGAACAATATTTGCATTCATGCAGAATTAAAATTAAAATATCAGTTCAGGAAAAAGTTTCTGTTGTTAATAAGTTAAATATTGAGTATTGCTCTGCAGATTGCCATGAAAAATATTGATTCGGTATTTTCAGAATTGGATATAATTCTTATTCTTGAAAACAGTAGAAGATTTCAGTGTTGGCACATAGCCAAATCATTTGTGTAGTTTAAAAATGAAAAGAATTAAAAATTTATTTTAGTTTGTTATTAAATTATTAATTGGTTTAATAAAAGATTTTTGTATATTTTGATACTAAAATAATGAAACTGCATGAGAATGTTACATCTAACAAACATTAATTATTACATCTAACAAAATTATAAATTAAAGAATGTCACACAATAGTAAGTAACAAAAGATTGATACTAAATGATAATGAAAGGAAAAAGTCAATTTCGAATTATTTTAATATATTTTTTAATTGGCCTTCTAAGGAAAGCAGAAAGAGCTATTAAAAATCCCTAGGTTTAAAATTAAATTTTGTAGTCAGTTCTTTCAGGCAAAATCAAACTTTTGTTTTATTTTTATAACAAGTATGACTCTTTACTAAATGTAACTGTAGAGACCTGAAGATTATGTAAAAAGTTAGATTTTGTGTTCAGTTTTGTCAGGTAAAATCAAACATTTTGTGTTTTATTTTTATAACAAATATGACTGATTACTAAATGTAACATAGGGACAGAAGATGTATAGAAAGTCTGATTTTGTAATTTTGACAATGATTTAGGTAAAATGTAAAAATGTTAAAGCATAAATATTTGCATCATTTAAAACATTTTGTAATTGGAAATACATGCCTGCAATTAATGGTTGTGAAAAGTTTGCATAAAGACTTTTGTAGACACAGCATACATCTAGGATACTTGGCTATGCAAGTAAATAGCAGTTCAGCACATATGCAAATTATGGCATTGGTAATGTTCCTAAGTAGCAGTGTAAACAAGAAGAATGGAAAGCAGATTTTTCATATGAAAATTATGTTTCTTATTGTTTTTTGGATTAAGAATGTGCTTCATGACTAAGTTCAATCATTTTTGCTATGATATTGTTTGAATTGGGGAAAATTCAACCACTGTAATCTAAATATGGAACAGGTGGGTCTTGGAGAGATATACAGGATCACAGTGACTTTCATTATCTAAGAGAATATCTATGTCCAAGAGAAGAGATGTATTGTACACATCTTGTATGATTTCTACAGCCACATCATGCACTTGCCATAGAAAGACTGAAATCCAAAGCTTTGGCCCACAAACAGTTTCTCTTTTTACTTTCTTTTTTAAAGAATTTTTGGCACCAGAGGTGCTGTTAGTCTCAATCCTCACTTTTGTATCCATATTACTTTTCAAATAAAGTGATGTTGACACCAAATATTAAAATTATCACCATGAAATATTTTTAAAGAAATAATGTTGTAAATATTAAAAAACACATGGCAGCACTTAATACTCTATTGTGATTTCTAAAGGTATATCATTTTAAAATAGTTTGTGATTTTGCTGTGGCATTTTATGTAGAATAAGTGTGAAGAAAGTGATGTTTACTCAATAAAGTTAAAAAGACAAAACGTTTAAGTAAAATGACAAAAAAAAAAAGTTTTGCAAGTTATCTTGGTGAGAAAATTGAAAGTTGATACATTGAGCTGAGAAAAAGCAAAACAACAACACATAATAATAATAAAATCTGAAACCTTTCAGATTTTACATTATGCCCAAAGGGATGTATTTTTAGCATTTCGGATGTTACCTTTATTTATTAAACATCATGTTCTTCGCACTTAAACCATAAAATTTAGTTTAACCGCAATATCGCAAAATAATTTTATGGTGAACATATCTTTAGAGTTTCTGATAGGTATTCTCACATGCTAAGGATAATTTTTTTTTTGCGTACAGTGTTGCCATTGCTCACTTTGAAATGAGTTAGTTAATCTTTGAGTATGTTAATCAAAAGCTCATTAAAGTTTTACAAAATATGAAGTAGATAATATAAAGTTTTACAAGTATGAAACAGATAATAAAACAAATTCCAGATTCCAAATTTGGCCTTCCAGATGCCCATATATTCAGGTGGAAACGTACATTGTTCAAAATTTGATGGCTTTAGGTAACGTTGTTTTATCACAATGTAAGAAACATACATACATTTATGCAGATTCTTCATTATTTAATTTCTTTCAGTATAATGCAGGGCTCTAATATTTGGTGGCAAAAATTTAAAAAGTGAACCGGCATTTATCGTGAACCAATGCAAAGTGCCAAAATGAAATTAATATTCCTTCTGGGCAAATTGCCCCTTTGGACTAATAATAACAACACTTAATATTGTATCAAAAATTCTAAATTTATGCATGCTGCTTTTAAGAATTTTGTGATTTTAATGTTGAATTTTGGGGGGCATAAGTGTAAAGAAAGTGACGCTTAATAAATAAATGTAAAAAAAAAAGAAAAAAAAAATTCTGTTAATAGGAGTGAGTCCAGAGCAGACTGGTAAATTGCAAGTTCAGTGAGAGCATAGAAACCTTTGCAAATCCTCTGGTGTGAGATTAAAATGTGAATTTTTCAAAGCTATTTTCTTCTTATCCTTAAGTCTGGAAATATTGAATGTAATGATAATAATTAAAAAGAAAGGCAGATGTGCTATAAGAGTCATTTTCCCCTGTATTCTTGTATTTTCAAACACCTGCTGACAAGGAAATCACATCATGGCCAATGATCATGCATTGAATGACGTTAGCTATACATTTAATTAATATAGCAGATTATGCTTTTCCTCAATTAATATAACAGATTGTGCTTTTCCTTAATTTTCTCATTTTGTGTAGTTTATTCTGTTTTAGAGGCTGTTATTATTACAGCTATTTTCTCGAAAGTAAAGTTTGAGTTTTCATTTATGTTGAAAGATTTTCTAATTATGGAGGAACTATTAAGCAAAAGTATATTTGGCATTTGACTTCTGTGGTGGCCTTTGGTGAGAGAAAATGGCAGTAATACAATTCAGACTTAAGAGAGTGTGATTTCAAAAGAGAGTGCGATTAAACTTTGGGTGCTTTAGAAGGTGAAAATAAATAATGATGATGATACAATAGGAGATTTCACACACACACTTGGAGCACGAGAAAAAAATATCACATTTATTTGTGAATTCTAAGATGAATGATAAATAATGAATGTGAATATTATAGTTGGTAACGCCACAGCTAAGGTCAGTCCTTTCATAGTTCATAGAATAGTTTCATGCAATTTTTGCAGTCCATCATTTGTGGCAGAAAATTCGAGTATCTACAAACGGATTGTCAGTTTGTCCGGAAGACCAATATTCCTGTAAAATTCCTGGAGTACAGGCCATCTGCTCGTCTCGTAGATCATCAGCTTTGCTCATGGGGAATACGTCTGTTCCTCATCAGATCTTGTACTCATCTGCACATCTCCATTGCTCTGCGAGCTGCTCTACTCTCATGGTAGATCACATTTTGATAACTCAACTTTGGTTGTAGACGAATATACTTCTTTACAACTCGGTTATTCTGGGAGACACATCGCCTTCGGTGTCTGTTGTGTGGATATCACCATCACCATGGGGCAATCTGCAAAGAAAAAGAAAAAAAAGGGGGGGATTATCAGGTCCTTAAACTTGACCTGATACAGTCATCAATCACTTGACAATTGCTTCATATGTTCAGCTGCAGTAGATGTCATATTCGGTCCTTCATGGCATCCTTATTTTTCGCCTTCGTATCTATCATTTGATTTAATAGCTATGCCTTTTTAATTGAGGGGAAAATTAGGTCATAGTTTCAAACCAGTCTCATACTGAAGTTCATTGAATGGCTACCAAGTCACTAATCTTATGCAATCTTTGTTTCTTTCGTCTTTTGTTAAATTGTTTATGATTCTCTTGTGGTAGCTTCAAAATATTGTTTTTCACATCTTCCCTCATTTCATCATATTCCTGCATTAATTGCTTTAGATATTCTTTATTTAATACTTCGCTAATCTTCAGATCGTCTTTGTTCTTCATTTTCATACATATGAACCGTTCAAACAGTGAATACTTTGTACTCGTGGCTGTACTATTGATTATTCTTTTGACATCGGGAACATATTTAAACCATTCTGTTGAATCCTCATGTGATAACTTTGACAAAATAAGGATAAAAATCCTATGGATTCCTTAATCTGTTCATTCTCTCTTGAAATACCAGTAGTAATTTTGACATGATCAAATCATGACCTTTGTCATGCAATAAGTTGCAAATTCTTTCAATGTAAATCACTTCAGTGTAAATGTAGTATCTCGGTCAGAAATGATTCTGGTGGGATTTCTAAATACAGTCCGTTGTTGCCTCGATTTTCAGACTTCTTGTGTAGTTGGTGATTTCACTGGATAGAACCAAGTAAATTTCGTAAAAGCTTTGACTACGGTTAAAATGTGCTGGTATCTTTTGTTTGTTGATGGAAATGGTTCAACAAAGGCGACATGGTACGTACTTAAGGGAGTGTTTTCCTTCATTAGGGGATGAAGAAATCCTTCTGCTTTTCCTTGCTTCTTGTTATATAGTATACGCTCTATGAAGTTCACAATTACATTTTCAACTTTGCCGAAGAATATAGAATTCTTGTTCTACAGCATTTGCAGTTTTCTCACCACAAAATGACCTCTTTTATGTGTCTTCTGTATGATTTCAGTTTGTAATCCTTCTGGCACTACTAGCAGATGTTTTCCATTTTCCAGTTGTACAAAATACCATTTCTCAGAAAAAATCCATTTTCTTCTTCTTTCTCAACTAAATTCTTGATCAGTTTCACATGCTCATCTGCATTCTGTTGTTGTGCTAAATGAATCATCTTGGTTACATCGGTTGTGTATGATGTTAAAGCATTCCTACTCAAAGTATCAGCATGTTTCATTTGGTTTCCAGAAGGATGTACAATTTCGTAATCGAATTCTTCAATGAACATTGCCCATCTTGCTATTTCAGGAGTTAAATCTTTCTTATTTGAAGTTTTCTGAAAAAGTCCTACAATCGGTTGCAATTTTGAATTTGGAACTTCACAAATAGTTTCTAAACTTTTTAAGAGCTTTTATAACTGCAAGGGCTTCTAATTTGTAACTACAGAGTTTCTCTTACTGTGGTGCAGTCTTCTTACTCATATACTGGATTGGGTGATAACTGCCATTATCAGACAATTATGGAGTCGTACAGCACCAAAGCCTTGGCTGCTGTCATCGGTATGAAGTTCTAATGAATATCCTTGCCTAAATATGCATAGAACAGGTGCTTGATGGAGAAGTTTACAAGCTTCTCGTTGTTCAGAATTAAACCTAAAACCTATACCTTTTCTAAGTATGTCAGTAAGAGGTTTGGCTGTCTTAGCATAGCGTGGAATAAATTTACAAAAATGTCCCATTAGTCCCAAAAAGCTTTGTAATTGTTTACAATTTTGCAGTTGGGAGAAAATTTTGAACAACAACAGTTTTGGAAAGTGATGGTCGAATAGTTTCGTTTTCAATGACATTTTCCAAAAATTCAATTTTTCGTTTTAAAGACTGGCACTTTCTGGTATTTATTTGTAATGTGTACTCCGAAGCAGTTTTGAAAGCTTTTTCTAATTTCTCTAAACATTCAACTTCATCCTTAGCGAGTACAATTATATCATCTGTTTAAATAATTAATACACCTTCATTTAGCAAGTCTCGAAACACTGAATAAATATACCTTTCGAAAACATTTGGACTAACACATAAACCAAAAGGAGCTTTAAGAAATTCATAAATAGCATTGTGTGCTATGAACGCAGTATATTTTATGCATTTCTCATCGATGTCTACATAGAAAAAGCCATTTTTTAAATCTAGTATGGTGAAGATCTTTGCCTGTTCCAAACAAACAAGTATTTCCAGAATTAAAGGCAGTGGGAATTTGTTTTTAATAATCTTCTTATTTAATTTCTGAAAATCGATGCATAATCTCGTAGACCCGTCCTTCTTGATACACAAAACTATAGGTGCTGAATAATTTGAATTACTAGACTTTTACTATAGCATCTTTCAACCATGTTTTAATTTACTCGTCAAAAGTTTTTTGTTCCGCAGACGACATTGTATCTTCGATTTTGACAGACCAGAATTTCATCGCATAAATTTATTTGCATCTTCAAATCGGATTGTCTATTTTTCACGGGCTGGTATGAATTAATTAATTTACACAGTCTTTCTTTATGTTTGACATTCGAAATATGAGTTAAATCAATCTTGTTGGCAGAAATAGCATTCACTACACGAGGAAGGTAATTAAATTCCAAGTTATTTGCGCCTTCAGGGATAGAAAAACTGTCATTGTTTACACTAGGAGACAAGTTAGATCAGTGTTTCCCAACCTTTTTTGTGCCATGCCCCACCTAAGCCCTTCTAAAATTCTTATGCCCCACCCTATGTAACGTATACATAATTTTTAATATTAAAAAATTGAATTGTTCAATTAAGAAACTTAAATGATAAGTTTTAGGAAGAAATCACTAGGAAATTGTTAACGAAACACGTAAGTAAAATTTCAAAACATATAATGAAAAACTAAAATTCAAATTCGAAATAATTTTAATAAAGATTTTTCTATAATAATTTAATATTTTAATTTAGTGAGGTCTTTGCTCTTGATGTTTGCTGCAGAGAGATTTTATGTTAGGTTCCAATTTGGTTAGCTTCAGTCTTAAGTCTCCCCGTTCTGTTATATCCAGACTTATTTTTTTTTTTTTTACCAGTAAATCATTTACAGCACTAAATCCACATTCAGCTAACTATGAAGATGGAAACGGTAACAATAGTTTTTTTGCACATTTGGTTAAATTTGGGTATTTGATATCTGTTTCCTCACAAAGCCATGCCATCACTCCTTTTATATTAAATAAAGTTTTAACTGACTCATCATTTTGCATTTCTACGAGTTCTTGATACTGCATATTTGATATATCGGACAAATCCACTAACATTGGCTGCATCATCCATGTTGGAAAATCAATTTGTTTTAAATCAGAAAATCTTTCTTTTAAATCAGCTGATAGAATTTTCAGATGATTGACAATAACAAGTAAAGCGGTATCAGTTACTTCACATTTTTGGAGCCAATGAAACTGTTAAGTTTTTGTTGTTAATATATTTCTGACATAACTCAATAAGGGTAATGAAACCAAATATCTTCACTTTTGCATCAACAAGACTTTTATTTGTTCCTTGAGGTTGCTTATTTAATATATTTAGTTTTTCAAAGATATCGGCTTAATAACTCATAAATGTTTTACCATTGACTGTTAACAGATACTTCATTTCAGGTTTGTCACTTAAAAAATCACTAAGAGTACCAAACAGTTCCATAAATCTTTTCAAACAGTTACCTTTAGAGAGCTATCTTACTTCAGTGTGAAGTAAAAGTCTCACATGGTTTGCATTTTGTTCTTCACAAAATAGCTTGAAGAGACACTCACATTTGGCATTAGCTTTAAGCATTGATACACTTTATTACTGAATGTAGTACTTCATTTAGAACAGGTGAGATGTTTTTAGCTACTAAGTTTTTCCTATGAATAACACAATGCACAAGAACCATTTCCGGATTCTCATCTTTCATCAATTTTAAGCAGCCATTTTTCTTTTTCTTGCCCATCATATTAGGAGCACCATCTGCAGCACAAGATGTTATATTTTTCATTGGTATATTATTGACATCTAAGCAGTTTTTTAGCTTATTATATATATCTTTGGAGGTAGTGGTGCTTTCTGATCTTTTACAGAACAACATTTCTTTAGCAAAATGCCCTTTATCAATGTATCTTATGTAAGTTATCAATACTGCATCACTGTCTTTCAAAGTTGATTCATCCATTTGCACTGAGAATTTTCTTGTTTTCAACTTTTCAACAAGTTGTTTTTCAATATCTTCACTCATTTCGTCTATTCTTCTACTAACAGTATTGTTACTGAGTGGCATAGCTTTTAGATCTTTTTCAAGAGCCGTTTTAAGAAATGCTGATATTGACGGTTTTATTAAATTCTCTCCTATAGTATTATTTTTTCCAGATTTAGCGATGAATAAAGAAATTTGATATCTAGAATCAGGCCTCAAGAATCTAGGGCCTCAAGAATGCGATTGTGAATTGAAGTGTGGGCAGTAAATAGTGACTTTACTGTTGTCCTCTTTTCAAAATTTTCCTTTAAAGTTTGAAAGTAATTCAAATCTGAATTAATATGAGCTTTATGTTTTGCCTTCAAATGCGCCTCAAGATGACCTTGTTTCATTGATTCGTTGGTCAAGCATTGCTGGCATAAAAGATAAAAAGGAAACCGCTCATCGTCGTGGACAGCAGGTTATGAACCCAAATTTTAAATATTCCTCCGAATATTGACGAACTTTTTTCTTGTCTGCGCCACTCATTTTACTATGGGCTGAAAAAAAAATAAAAATAAAAAATATTTATTCATCGATTAAAGAAAAGACACCCAGCAAGTAAAAACTTCAATCTGCAAATATATGTGCAAAATTGATGCAGGTAAAGTTTAATTTGTTTTACTTTTCATAGAATTTTTACAAAATTTGAATTTAAAGATAGCAATAGTGTAAGTACTAGTTAAGGGCATAAATATCAAGTAAAAATTCAAAGCAATTTAAGAAAAAATATTTAAAATTAACAAAACATTTCAGTCATAAAATTAATTAAGGTATATATTTGTTTATTGACTAGTTTTATCAACTTCTAATTAGACTGAAACCCTAAATATCGTAAAAATTTCAAATTTATGTATGAAATGTAACACAAAAATAAATAACTTAGGTGAAAAAGATACAAAAAAATTTTAAAATTGCATTTATTAACACAAAACTGTAATTCAAAGAAAAAAATGAGAATAGTATTTAAAATTAATATTTTATAATTTAAGAATCAATAAAAGATATGAGTGAGTTATGAAAAATTTATGCATGAAACACGATATTCATTATCTCATCTCAAATGTTAGCTATGTTCACAAACACTTAATGAATGACAAGTAGAAAAAATAAAGATATTTTTACGAATGAAATATTCAGAAGTAAATGAATTTGGCTGTTATATTAGAAAAAGTTAGATTAAACAATAACAAAATATAACTTACTTAAATTAAAAGCAGAATCTTCCTTTACCCCTTCAATTCTGTAAAAAATGATAACATTAATTTTTAAAAAAAGCCTAAATTACGAAATCTACGACTAAATACACACGTGGCTGTGAAGAAAAGAAATGCTTCTCAGACTCAGTTGGCGTCGCTCAGCTGACCCTTGACCTTTGAGACTGATCTTGGCTTACAGTGCCACTTGTTTGACTCAGCTGCTTCCGAGTTGGGTGGCATCCCTGCGAGCGTCTCTTTTTGCTAGGCATCATCAGACCATAGACTCTTTACGAGTCACCTCAGCTTACCTTCTTCATAAACTGAAGTTCTTTGATTCAGATGCAAACAACTGTGTTGTTTAGCGAGACTTTAAAGCATCTGGGGGACCATGCGGAGCCTGATGTCTGCCGCAAGGAGGTTAACTTGACAATGCCAAAAACCCAGTTGATATTTTGGTCTCATCAAATGAATTTATAATATTTATTGGCCGTAATTATTTAAGAATTTGCGTTTTTTCTTTCAATTTTGACACCGAAATCTAGCATTGAATTTAAATGGCCTAGAGCAAAAGGGTTAAACTCGTGTCGAGTCCATTTTCGAATTGCCCCCATTTACAATCAAATTGCCCCCCTGTGGAGCATGGACCCCACGTTGGGAAACACGGGGTTAGATGATTGCAAAAAGCTGTAAACATTGCTCAATGACACGGCAATATTCAGATTACCGGTAACACAATAAGCGATTAACCATAACGAAGCTGCTGAGCCGTTATCTAATTCACATTACTTTTATTTCGATGACAGATTATTTGAACGCCATTCTGAGTGAAGGGTATGTTTAACTGATTTATTATATCGAAACCTAACAAAATTTGATAACATAATTTCATATGAAGTGAAAAACCATCAATTGAAATATGAGAAGTAAAAAAGCCAACTGGAGATGTTTTCTTCACTTCAATACCCTTTACTATTATATTACTAGGATTTATTTCTGAGAACCAATTTCCGTATGTAACTCTACACTGCATATTGTAATATCTGAACCAGTGTCAACGAGACTACCAAGTAAATTATTATTTATTCCTACAGTTTTCATAATTCTACCATTATCTGTAATTTTCTGAACCAATGATGTGTGCTTCTTGCAAATTTCGTTTGGACCGGAAGTGCAGTCAGTTGATTTATGTCTGAACTTTTTACATTTGACACATTTTATTCTAATTGATTTATTTTTACACTAAGATGGTTTATGACCAAGTTCATTGCATTTAAAACACTTTATTTATGTTAGATTGATTTTGATTTGATAACACAAGTTGATTTTGATTTGATGACACAGGCTTACTCTTATCTTCAGTTTGCACATCTACTTTCAGTTTCTGGCATCTAAACTTATCATTATCAGCCCTCATTTTGTCATAAATTTTTAGCCTTTATTTAAATTCGGGTATTGTTTCACAATTGTAAAGTATAGTTTTCTGCACTACCGAATCTGGTATACTGTCTATAACATATTTTAATGAAGCATCTTCAGTGTTACCTTGCGAAAATATTTCTTTTATTTAGAAAAAATAATCTTTAAAGATTCATTGGGCATTAATTTATGCTTAAATAACATTTCATGCAATTTGGCTGAATTAAAAGATCAACCAAATTCAGATTTCAAAAGCTTTTTTAACTTACACCAGTCATTAATTTTATGTTCACTCTGAACAAATAGTTTCGCTTTACCTTTTAATGATTTTTAGCGAAAACTAATTTATGCAAATCCCTCAATTTTATAGAATTTATAACATCTTCAAATTCATCAGTCCATTTATAAACATTTTCATATGCATTACCAGAAAACAGATTAACAATAATTTCAATATTAACAATAATTTCAATATTGGAAAAACTTACATGAGGTTTAAAGTAAATTTGAATTGGAAGCTGCACACTGCTATTTACATGAGACTCATTAAAACCAGAATTGTCTCTTTGATCATCATCAACCAGTACTTCAGAAATTCTATTAACAGTTCCATCTTCAATATCATTAGCACTATTTTCTTCATGCAAAATGCTTTTGCATAATGCTGATAAATCACATGAATAAGAGACAATTCGGGTTACTATTTACGTTTCGTACCCTCAGAATTTATGCATAGTATATTACAAACTTTAATTTCAACTAACTTCATATTGAAAAGAAAATTTTCAACTTACCCAACAGATGATCATCTTAAACTTGTAATAAAAAAATTCCAATATTCACAGTGAATTAATCTATAGTTTCTAACACTTGTGGTCAAACGGTCACAGTTCTACTTGGAACACCATCGTTTGAGCACTGTCATTTCCGAATTCATGGTTGATTCGCGCCACTGTTGGAGGCCATATTTTATGTAGGGTTACACACATGAAAAGCACATGGAGTACAAGATAATAAACTAAACTAATTTATTTAATAATTTACTAAGATGAGTGAAGGGATGATAAATAATGAAAGTGATTATTATAGTAAGCCCACACCTAAGGTCAGTCCTTTCATAGTTCATAAAATAATTTCATGCAATCCTTGCAGTCCATCATCTCTGACAGAAAATTCATATATCTACAAACGAATTGTCAATTTGTCCAGAAGACCACCATTCCTGCAAAACTCCTGGAGTACGGGCCGTCTGCTTATCTCATAGATCTTTGGCTTATGTAGAATGCATTTGTTCCTCACCAGATCTTGTGATCATCTGCACACCTCCACTGCTCTGGGAGCTGTGCTGTGCTGGCAGTAGATCACGTGTTCAATAACTCAGCTTTGGTCATTAATGACTATACTTCCCAGTTGCATAATAAAATTAATTTTAATAAATAGCAGATATTTGCCCCACCTATTAACTGTATAGAGAAAACAGCCCCTCTTTCCAAGGATCCCGAATGCAATTACACTGAAGAGTCTCTGAATTTTGTAATTTTATCTGGTTTACCCTACAGCAATAATCTTGCTACTGCCAGAAGCCTGTAATGCCCATCCTAGTAGCAGGGTCTTGGCAGAAACTTAGGTTCTAGCAATGGCACATTGTACATTATCATACTGCATAATTTCAGTTCAGAATTTTTCTAAAGATACATGGCACAGATACAGCCAAGATGGGCTGTTTGGAAATCTGTAATTTGTATAATACAGTTCCATTTGAGATCATTTTATGAAAATCTGTTGATTCATTCTAGTGTTCTATCATTTTTGAAGCACACTGTGTATATTGCTCGGCCAGAAATGCATTATGTACAAAAAATGACATAGGTAAGAAACGTTCCATTACTTCATTGCTCAGTGTGCTCTTCTGTGACTTATTTTCACATAATATAACAGAAGAAAGTTGAAATGTGCACATTAATACATTTAAATATAAAATTTACTGAAATGAAATTTTCTAAATAGAGGAAGCACTATATTTAAATATGATAAAATAAATAGAATTGTTTAATCAAGCATAGTTTTAAATTTGTCCCGAAGGTGTTCAACCAGATATTATCAAAATTGCATATTAGATTAGACACAGTAAAATAGTTATTATGATTCCACTGAAATCCATTATGATAGATAACATGAATCACTTTTTCTTTAACCAATATATTCACAAAATCTGACTGAGCAAATATTGTATATTATTGTAAAGAGACTGGTACCATAATTACCAGCTGTTACAACAGGTGAATTCTAGCAAAAAATTGAAGCTTTATATATTGCAGTATTCATAACTGCCATCGGAATTCTCTCATATTCTATGAGCCCAACTGTGTTGCCCAGTTGGCTCATACTATCCAGCTCTGTGCTGAACTATAAAGCACAGTTACTGCTGTGATACAGTTTGGCATAACTGTAAAACAGTGGTCTGACAACTGTCATTGTAAAACAAACAACTGTTATTATAAAACAGTGCTACAGATATTACTCACCTGTGTATTCTTTACCATAAGACTATCTTAAAATTTTATTTATTTGTTTTATGAGGTGTTTGTAAAATAAGTATGGTTTTTCTAACTTTATTCTTTTTGATTTTGCAGTTTTAGTGATGAGTAGTATGTATTTCAGTGTGTGAAAGTGTAGCATGTTGTGTCTAAAATGTTACTTTCTTGTAAAGTGTCTTATAATTAAAAATGAGGGGAGTAAGACTGTAATACTTGTGTTATTCTGTAATCAAAATTAAATTTTGGTTCGTAAGTTTTGTAATCATATGTTTTTCAGTGACTCTTTAGAATTAGGGTAACTGAAAAAATAGGTAGTTATTTGTAATGAAATATTAACTGCTATAAACTATTCAAATTGTTACTGTATATGTTTTACAGGTCCAGATCACGGAGAATGTGATTGTGGTAAATGTAAATGCAAACCAGGATGGAAAGGATCTGATTGTGGTTGTAGAGATACCAATGATACTTGCCTAGCTCCTAATGGGGTATATTCTTAATATATTATTATGTGAAATTTTACTAATATACAATAGCTGTATAATACTGTATACAGCTTAAAGCATTTTACATGAAATTTTCATCATATATAATCTAGAAATTTTTATTATCTATACAATTTATTGTTATGTATTTATTTTTTAAACTGATCTCAAGACATAATTTTATGATAGGATCTAAAATACAAATTCTATGCCATTATATATATCTTAAACATAATTTTGTGATTTTCAAAATATTATGTGTAATTTAATTGCAAAATAAACATTACCCCTGGCAGTTAGTATGTTCCATGCTGTTTAACTGTAAGTAGGGGAAATATTTATCAGTTAACAAGAGTATTTCTTTGGTACAGCTTTCTATGTTTACCAGTATGGTTCTTTGATGCCACTATCTATTAAAAATCCAATCATAATTAAAAAATGAATGATTTTCATCACTTAATGTAGTGTTTTTTAATTAAAAGCCGAATTGAAAAATTATTTTGTTTAGGGTAAGGATGCTGTGTAATTGTGACTGAGGAAATAATTTCCATCAATTAGATTGAGTTTTTAGGGAATAGAAAAGTTATAAAATATTAAAATACATTATTTTAATTCATTATATGATTCATTTAAATTTTTCATTTCTATATTTATTTTTATTTATGTGAGTAGCATCAGAAGTGTTTGTTGATTTATTTCCAGTTATGATGATTGCTAATTGTGGCTGTGAGAACATATTCTTGACAATAGTTTCATTATGATCATCACTGTTGTTTTCATAGCTCATATTCATTCATTATTCTGTCTTTAATATTTCATTTCTAAAAAGTTTTTGTTATAAACTTCAACATGCATCTGCAGTCTGACAGTGTTGTGTTAGAGCAATGAATATCATTTGATATACAGGGACATGTTCAAATATGGAAGATTTCATAAAGTAAACAATCAGTGTTGGCATTCATAGAGTAGATGAATGGACATCATATGAAATATCAGATTGATTTTGAAGATTTGTCTGTTGATGATAATGCCAAGGTGTTGAAATAATCCCGTGGATTTCTCCTGTACATCAGGTTAATTCTGCATGTCAGGTATTTAAGAAATTGTAGATGTAACTTCCAAAATTCTAAAATTTATTGACAAAAATTTTGGAGCTATAGAAAAACTTTTTTTTTTTTTTTTAAATATATCCAAAAAGTACTTACAGTGCTTAGTAATGAGCTAGAATTTCTGCCTACCAACACTGAATCCTTAATCCATCTATCATATGGAAATAAGAGAATTCAGTCTTTTACATAGAATGCTTGAGAATTGCATTTCATATGCAGTTTAAAAAAGTGTATGCATATAATCTTCTGCACAAATGCTTCTTGAAGAACACCCAAAAATATAGTGAGGGCAGGAAGGCAGCAAAGTTAATTAATTGTCTGAATAGCAACCTGTGGTACATATGTCAAGAACTGCTTTTGTAATAATTTTTAATAGCATGCTGAATAAATCAAAATCCAGTAAAATCTTATTAAAAGATAATTTTCAATTAAATGAAAGCATACAATCTTTAAAGGTATCCTGTTTTTACATCCTTTCAAAAATGTTATTAGATGATTGGAGTGGGATGATATGAGAATTGGACCTTATAAAACTCCAATTCAGTTGGCTTCTATGTTGTTATGATATTGTAGAAATAGAAAACCATAGCTGTCAGTTTCTTGTTGTGAGCAGTTGTGGATTGAGTTTGAAGAGCATCAATGGCATATCTAGGGTATGGCAGGTAGGGCACATTCTGTGGATGCCATTTTGTCCCTGAAACCAAATCAAAAAGCGATAAACAAATTTTAAATATTTTAAAAGGGGTGTGTATTGCCACTGAAAAGCAGTTATTGTTCTACAACCACTTCATGGCCTCATAAAAAAAATCATAATGTTTAAATTGTTTCTAGATGGTAACCATCTGTTTTGATTTTGCTATTTTCATAAAAGAGCTTCCAGACAACTAAAAGGTCTTCATCTCAGTAATTCCTCCAAATATTTTGCCAACATGAAGAATTATTTTGATGCAATAAACTTTAAAATCAAACTGTAAATTGCAGTATTTGATAGCAAAGCATTTGCCACATTTTAAAGTGACATCATACTATTATTTGTATTTCAGTGAAATAGATTAATCAGACTGAACTGGGTAATGATAATTCAGTTTACTTTTTTTGCTTATTCTATATAATGAAAAAAAAAATCAAGTGATTGTTTGAATACTTCATGACTCTTAATTTTTGTGTTTAACTTTTGATACTAAGAAATATGTGTGTCTGTACTTGCACACATATATTCACTCGTATTACACTTTGTTATAATCAGTATTGTATAGTGGAGTTTCAGTAAATACTGATCACTATCAAAAGTGACATGTAATGAAAAGTCACTATATAAGAGTACCTCTTTATACACATCACTTCATTCTTTGCAGTATTTTGTTTATCTTAATTCCATGATTTTTCACTGTTTCCAGTTGGTATTCATCTTTTCGTCATTTTTATCATCATTTATATCAACTTACATGTGTTGTTTTATGATGTATCCTTTGGTTTAAAAAAGTATATTATTTTATTTTTATATTTCATGCATAAAATTTCAGTAACTAATTGTTAATCTATATCACTTTCTTTTTCTTGTATTTCTTAATTATAGAAAATATGCAGTGGCCATGGTGATTGTGAATGCGGCATTTGCAAATGTTATGACTTAGAAGAAGGAAGATACAGTGGGACTTTCTGCGAACGTTGTCCTGTAAATATAGTCATATGCTTCTTTTTCCATTTCAAAATTTAAACAAAAAAATGTTATGATCAGTTATAAATATGATTAAATGGTATTCTTACATTCCAGTTAGATTAAATTTTGGTTACCAGAAGTTAAGTAGATATAGTTACTCTCATTTAATAAAATAATTAATTAGAATAGAAATAGAATTCTTTTTTAGAATTTCTTAAAATGGTACTCATTTGAAATAAGAAATCATATTCATTCAGAATTGGGAGAAAAAGATAAATTACGAGAGAGTTTTAAAAATGATTGCTTAATATTCAGTGTTTAAAAAATCTGAATTAGTATTGGTTTGAATTTTGCTTTTATGCAATTCTTGGAAAGATGTATCTTTTGCATTCCAAACTGCTCTGGAATCATGTGCAAGTTTTCTTTATGTTATTTGAGCTCATGTGCAGTGCTTTAATTTCCTGATTTGTCAATAAGTATTTTTTTGCCCATTTTCAGTGATTTTAAAAACTTCTTGTTCTTTGATATATGGTTTCAGTTCTGTACTGAGGTTTGGAAAAAAATTTTTGATTGTTATTTCATAATGACTTCTTCCATGATTTTGAAATTAGTTTTGATTATATGATAAATATTAACATGAAAAATATATCATCAATTATTGAATGTTTTTAAGTATATTTTATTTTGCATGTTATTTACATATGCTCGTTGAGTACCTTAAAGGAAATATCATTGAAATGCTTGTTGTTTTCTGTTTTCAGATTTTGCATCTTGGGAAGATAAAAAGTATTACTACTTAAGGGAAATATTTATGACAACCATTGTATGCAAGCAGTCTATAGAAATAAATGCACAGCTGTGCCTTCAATAATTTAGTCTTTTCTATTTAAAATCAGTACTCAAGTCCTTGTGCCATAATTTACAGTGAAATAATATCATAGCAATTTTTTTTAGCACACTGCATTAAACAGCTGCTTTAAATGTAAGATTTTATTATCTACAGAAGGCATGGTTCATTAGCCAGCTGTGCATTTTAGGACCCTTAAATCTGGTTCATTTGTAGCAAATATTAATTGTATTTTTGAAATACCATTCCAACTCAAAATCGTGCTATGGCATGTTTATTTAACAATCAGCAACTTTGTTTTTTAAATTATGTGTTTAGTAATTTTAAACAATTTCAAACTGTATGCTGTTCTGCAACTTATTACCATGGTGATGCTACTTTTAAAACAGGTAGTAATACTTGGGACAGGACAGGTAAAAATATATTAACACAACACTCATTGACAGTGCCCTAAATCTTACTCAATGACACTACAGATACGTTTAGTTCTAACTTGCTATTATAAAAGCAAAATATATCTAATGATTCAGTTTGCATTTAGTGAATTAATTAAATTATTTAAGATTAGCTTTTGTCTTCATGTGGTATATGTCATATTAATTGCATAGGAAAACCAAGTATTATTTTTCTGGGAAAATATAAAATTGACAGCTTAGTTTAAAAATTTTATGTATTTAATTGCAGTTTCAGTGTACAGCACATTCAGAAGTTAGAAATTTTTGTCCTGTAGGAACATACTTTCCTAAGAAAGAGCACAATTATTTATTTGTATTTATTCCAAATAATCACATTAATTATAAAGTGCAATATCATTGTTAATTGCTTGAAACATTTCTTTCTGTTCAAAAACTGATTTACTGTTTATAAAATGACATAAATACATATTTAGTTGTGGCTCTTGTTAAATCTGCTTGTGGCTCCGCAAGTTTTCTGAACTCTAATATGTAATTCCTACTGACATAAACATTTAGCCACTCCTGATATATACTTAATTTATAACTAATTCTTAAACTAAAAAGCCTATGATGTGTAGATTAAAATTGTTGCAGGCAGAGCTGTGCCTATATATTTTTTCATGTGAGGCAAAAAGGCACATTATATGCCCCTACCTACAACAGATTAACTATATCTCTATATAAGTCTTATAATATATATAATTATATGTATTCAGAAAATTAATGAGTGTAGTAATTTATAATTTTTTAAATGAAAACCTTGAAAAGTACCTTTTTGAAAAATGGCAAATAACACTGAAATAATAGTAAAAGTATTCCATTATTATTCAAACCTTTTTGGTAATTTAATTTTTCTTGCTTTTAATTGAAACTCAACAGTACTTTTCTTTGTCCATAATCTGCTTGATTATTTATGTTCTATAGAGAAGAAGATATTTGAAAGTTTTTTGGAGCCAAAAGAAAATTTTGCACATTTTAATTTTTTTTAATTGTAATTTTTTTCAAACTTTCACAATAAGAACAGCAACTGGCAACTTTAAAATATTTGTAGAACAACAATAGTTTCTAAGTTCAGATGTGGTTGAACTAATTTGTATTCCTTAATTATCTTTAAAAGGTCTGTTTTGCCTTAGTGATGAGAGTTACTGAAATAGCATAAAATTTGATATTTCTGATGGAATATCTGGACCATTTATTGTTTGGATATTTAAATGCTAAATAGAAACTGGTCCGTTTTTCAAAAAACTTAAGCATCATTTCTCACATGTAGATAGCCCTTGTGGTGTACCAGATTAAATCTAATCATTAAGATATCTAAATTAAATGGCTCTGCCATTAGTTGAGTGATTAAAACCACTGAATACTGGTAATTTGACCTTTTTGGGGTTCAAACCCAGGCTGCCTACATGGCTGGTTTTGTGGTTTTATCCATATGTAAGAGGAATATGAATAAGTTTCCTTCAGAAAATCCTCCACGAAGACATCTGTCTTCTTAAGCAGGTACTCTTCATGGCTTTGCCGTATTGAAATAACATAACATAACTTAATCTAAATTAAATGACATTCATTTTTCATCCATTAGAAACTGGAAATGAAAAACTGTCATGTATAACTGATAAATTTGTTTTAGTTGTGAGATTAAAATATCTATGATTTCTTTCATTTCTATTACAAAAATATAATTTTCTGAAAATTTAATTCATTTATCATTGAAACTTCCACAGTCTGCTTTCTTAATTTGTATTTTTAATTCTTTTCATGTTCTTTACCTTTAAGGGCAAATTATCACATTTCTAAATAATTCTTTTTTCCATTATTTGTAGAGAAAAAGAGGTCTTTTGTTGTATTTGTTTAATTCTGTATGGCAAGCATATGAGGGCTATTTTGAAGATAAAACAGGCTGATATTTACAACTCACAAGGGAAAAACAATGAAAACACCCATGTGGCAACATATTTGCCAACATTTAATGTTAGATTAATCCCTCTATTTAAACATGAAAATTTTGTGCATATTTCGAATTTCTGTCTGCAAGGCTTTTTTTACCTTTCCTTGTAGCATTAATTTCTGGAAGACTTATATAAAAATATTAAGTTGATTTGCATAAAGAAGTTATCAGGTTCAAGTCGTTGCAATAATTCATCATTAAATACCTTACTTGAACTTTGTATAAACATAAAGTAATATTAATGAGCTGAAAATTATATAAAATACGTTATAATGATTTTTTGCCACATTTTAAGTATTAATTTGTTAATAATTAATTATTTTGTTTGGTTATTTGATTTAAGAAAAGCAAGATGGGTTAACTGTTTGAAACCTTAATGGTAAATTCTTTAAGGTGTTAAACTGTAATACAAAGATTACAGATTGCATGTTTTTATACTATTTTATATACTGCGTTGTAATAATGCAAGGGAGCAACCTGGGATATATTTTATATCATTGGAAGAAAGAAGAGAAGGAAAAAAATGTGGTATATATTTTTAAACAATGTCAATTTTTTTAAAAGAAAATAAGTAAAAACAGTAATTCTTGTGTTGTGTATTGATCAGATTTTCTGTAGCCTTTATTTTTGGCAGACACATATTTCTAACTATGAAAATTGGCTGTAGTAATATACTTCCAGTTAGGAAAATGTAATAAGTGATTCAAGTATTCATATTTTGGCATTTTTAAACTTAAAATATTAATTTTGTAAAAATTACAAAATCTAACTTTTTATATTCTTCAGGTCCTTATACTTCAAGAAATTTTTATACTTGTTATAAAGTACAAAATATGCGACTCCTGTACAAAAACTCATTAAGATATTTAAAATTTTGCAAGTCATATTCAGGGGTTGTTCACAAATTAAAGAGCTAAATGTCTGTTGTATAATTGAAAATAAAATATCAGTTAAATGGAAAAGGTTTCTATTGTTGATAGATTACCATGAAAAAATGTTGATTGGTGTAATTTTTTTCAAAATGGAGATTATTCACAGAATCTTGGAATTCTAGAAAACACTGACAGGCTTCAATGTTGGCACACAGCCAATTAGATTTTTTGCATGATTATCTAACCATATGACAATACTAATAATATATTTTTAGCATTTGAAAACTTACAACTTACTTGTGTGAAAATTCCTTTAGAATACTTAATATAACAAAATTATAAATTAAATGAATTTGTAAATCACGAAGAAAATTTTAAATATTCAGTATAACATTTTCCTAAATGTGTAGTAAGGAACAGGAAAACATATAAAAAGTTAGATTTTCTATTTTATGTAGAATTAATGCTTTAAAATTTAAAATATGGAAAAATGAGTTTTTGCATCATTTAAAACATTTTTGTAATTGGAAGTACACGTAGCCAGCGATTTTGAAAATAAAGGCCATGTAAAGACATTAGCAAGCATGGCATATATGTTTATATGTATATGTATTAAAATAATAACAAAATTATAGGTATAAATTAATGTTCTTAAACAGCTGGTGGTTTTCAGTAATTCAAGACTGTCATCCTTCAGTCACTGTTATATATGGGGCAATAGGATGTGTAATAGTGTTATATATGTGGCAAAGGAGCATGCTTTGTGCCCTCAAATTGGGCAACCCAAAAGAGAAGTTTTTGTAATTGACTGCAGAGAAAATAGATCTGTTTAGTGGCACGCTTTTGAAATCTTGAAATAAAAAACAATTTTTAATGTGTATTATGTCCGATTAAGTCTAAGTTCTGTCTGAATATAAAATGTGCTATGGACAACCAAGATATATATATTTCAGTAGCCAAATATATATATATTTCAGTAGGTCATTCCTCTTTGCTGTCTTGAATATAGGGTAGTTATAATTATGTTGATCATTTAGTGACATTTTATAAATAAAATTGGATGTGAGGAAATAGTACAAAAGGTTAAGTGTAAATTTGGAAT
Organism: Stegodyphus mimosarum; assembly: GCA_000611955.2. Classification (NCBI taxonomy): domain Eukaryota; kingdom Metazoa; phylum Arthropoda; class Arachnida; order Araneae; family Eresidae; genus Stegodyphus; species Stegodyphus mimosarum. The sequence continues at coordinate 98,070 of KK118978.1, forward strand.
GTGGTTTATTTTTGGGGGGTGGGGGAGATAGCAGTCTGTTTGGATCATTATGATGTAAAACAGTAAAAAGTATTTAGTGATATAGCATTAGTTGATGTGATAATAAATTAAGATTAAAATTGTGCTAAAAATGTATGTAGAATAATTAATTAACAAGTTTATAGTATTGGTAAGGAATTTTTGTGCTGCTACCTTTTATATTTTAATATTAGTGGCTAATTAATGTTTGAAGCATCTTTAAGTGGGATCTGCTTAATTTCACAGATTTTAAAGATTGGGAAAGTTCTTATGCAAGTTGCACTTATGCATTTGAGAGCAGTCTTTGTTAGCTCTTTTGAGTTTGGTTTAGTTTATTTGATTATGCCAAAGCACTCAAGAGCTATGGAACTGAGTTGAAATCTCAAACTGAGTTTCAGTGCAAAAAGGTAATGTTTGATCAAGATAATACAAGACCACATGTGTCTGCATTCACCGGCTGGACTCTCTACAGACTCAAATGGGATTTTTGCACACCCATCATTTAGTCCCGACATTGCCATTACTACCCACACTAAAAAAGATACTACTTTCATGTTTTTTTCCTAACTTTATTAAGAACACTTTTTGGTGAAAAACTTTCATTACAACTAGATGTTAAAACATTAGAATTGATTCATGTATTCCTCTTCGTTTATTAAGATATGTTGTAAATAGATAAAATGCTATGGAATGGCTTTTTTTAGGCTTCAGGGCTCAGTAAATTTATTTTATGGCCTTTAATATTTTGAATACGATTATCTGAAGACTGTTAGATAAATTTTAAGTTTCACGAGCAATGTTGTATTGTTTGAAAGGGGTTTTTTAATATGTATTTTTAATACCTCTAATGAAAAAAGATTTTTTTTGCATGAAAAAGCAAGGCAAAGATCATTATCTGCTATCATTATATTACACATTTTTTTTTTTTTTTCAGACATGTCCATTGAAATGTGATGCATTCAGAGAATGTGTTGAATGTCAAATATTCCCAGATGACAATGATGTTCCTCCTGAAAATTGCACAGCTTGTTCTTTCATCACAATAGGAGTAGATAAGGTTGAAGGTAAATATGCTTATATTCATTGCCTTTATATTGTATTACATTTTGCTTTGTAATCGTAAATATGTAACAGGTATAAAAAAAATGCAAACTGAGAGTAACAAAATTTAATCTTGTATTCAATCAATTTTAGAGAAATGCTTTCAGTATTTCTATAAAGTTAATATTGATCTGAGGTTGAATTTGACTAATTTTAAAACATTTAATATAATCTAATGAAGCTCTTTTAGTAAAGGTATTTTTCAAATGGAATTAAAATTTAAAAATGTCTTAATTTATATATATGCATATACTGCATAGAAAGGATATATTTTTGAACAGGGCTCTAATATCTATATACTTCTCTCTCTCTATATATATATAGATAAATGTACACAGGTACTTATTTATTTAATTAATTAAATCACAATATTTTTGTAGGGCAGGCTGCCATATAATAATGCTAAATATATGTACTTATACACTTCGCAAAAAAAAAAAAAGGTGGGGACAGTTCCATGTCTCTTGTTCTGTTGGGCCGATTGATGAAATTCAATTGCGTTTTTCATGTCTTAAAAGCACGACTTAGGATATATATCAGATTTATATACAGTATTGTTCTAAGATAGGCATTTTTATACAAAATTGGACTTTTTCTGAAATAACATACCAATTTTTTCCATATTTCATTTCAATGACTCAAATTATGCCAAAGTGCCAAATTTTGTAAAAATCATGCAGGTAGTTTTTAAATTTTAGTTACTCTACATTATTTGAATTTGCTATTAATAT
>KK118978.1:119315-133272 GCA_000611955.2 Stegodyphus mimosarum
ATATATATATACAGGGTGAATCTGAACAAGAGAGCAAAATTTTAGGGAGCAACAGAAGGCAGCTATATGAGCAATAATTGTCATAGAATGTATGGTCGGAACGCAAGTGGTGCGAAGTTAAGGGATAGTTTTCCACTGTTACATTTAAAGAATTAACACAAGAATGAGAGGAGATACTTCAGAAAACATTTATTAACAGGCATGTAATTGATGTACATGCTAAAAAAATTGCTCAAAAGACCTTCTTCCAGCTGTAATGCAGGCTTCACACTTGCGTGATAGGCAATGACGCACACTTGCGAAGACACCAGTCATTTCCCTTGTATCGCCGGCAACAACGGCGAACCTGACAATTAGATACATATTTGTTTCAATGGGGCATTCATAGATTAGGCTTTTCATATGGCCCACAGGAGAAAGTTCAAACATGAGAGATCCGGTGATCTTGGTGGCCAAGCTATGGGACCACCTCAACCAATCCATCGCCCTGAAAATTTCGTGGCTTGTCTAACCAGCCATCGTCTCGGCAATCCACGGTAGAAAATGTCGTTAGATGCGAGGACCGACCCATTTTATACCATTTTCAATACATCCTAGGCACTCGCCGTTTGCTTTCCGACCATACATTCTACGACGAATATTGCACGTATAGCTGCCTTCTATGACCCTCTAAAGTTTTGCCCTCTTATTCAGATTCACCCTGTGTGTGTGTGTGTGTGCGTGCACGCGTGTGTGTGTGTGTTGAGAAAGCTGACAAATTTTCTATTTGTTGTTAAGAGAAAAAAAAACTAGTAGAAAAATCTGCACATAGTGCTGCAAAATTTTTTATACCATCTAATATGGAAAATGAAATATATGAGAGAATTACTTAAGGATTTTAAGAACCATGATCCCCTACCTATTTTCATTTTTATGAATTTGCAAATTTTATCATATACATTTGGAACAGAAAAAGTAAAAAAGTACATACAGAAAATACAAAAACAGTGAAAGCCAAAGTTAATCCTTTTTTATTTAAAGCTCCAAACAGAACTTGTCAAGTGAAAAGTGTTCTGAAGCTTTAAACAAAGTCAATTAACTGAAAACAACAAGAACCGGTTTCATTCCGATCAACTCACTCAGACCTCTCTCGTCAATTAGCATAATGGTTATTAATTCCAAAAAATTTTTTATGCACAATACTTCAAAAAATCTATACAAATTTGAGGCACTCAGGGAAAAGAGACCAACTCAATGACAGCCTCAAAATTGTGTGGATTTTTTGAGGTATTGTATATAAAAAAAATTTTAGAGAGCAAAATATAATTTTAATCGACTTTAATGACTTTAATAAACATCAGAATTCAGAATAATACAGTTATATGTTACTATAGTTATGTTATTCTATAAAATTCATAGAATCATGCAACGAACTTTCTTCTGTGCAAAAAAAAAGAATGACGTCATCATAGTCAATTGACTGCAATTGACTTAGAGCCTGTTAAACAATATGAAGAATTTTGAAATATTCATATTAATATAGTTTCTACAGAAAATTTTATTTAAATATTATATGACGCAGAATATCAATATGTATATATATTTATAAAATTAGAAATCACTTTAATGTTATTATATCTGTTACAGGCTTTTTAGGAAAAGAACTACTGTGATTATTGCAAAGTTAGTTATGATAAAAAGATAAACACAAATGTCCTCTAAAATTTAACAGATGTTTGGTACAAAACAGTAATTACGAAGGGGGGAGAAGAAAAAACTTGTAGGGATTGCTTTAGATCTTTCAAAGGTACGGCTTATTGTTTATATTATGAGAAAGAATATTTAAATTACACGTGCAAAAGTGGAAACATTTCAGTATAATTCCGATTTTATAGGAATTATTTTTTGCATGTTTTAGGCTTGATTGCAAAACACGATCGGACCCACAACGACATTCAGGTCTCCGAAGTCATAAGCGCATGGGAGATTTTCATGTTCTTGACGTTATGAGCGAATAGGTTATTAATGTACAACTTCCAGCATTTTATCCTCTGGTGTAGAGAACATTAGGTTATTTCTAAGCAGGAGATCTGAAATACGAGCAATGCCCTCCCCGAGACACGAATCACGGACCTCTCGAATACCCGTCGAGCATGCTAACCACTACACATGCTAAGAAGGCGGGAGAAATACCTTATATACTCCCCCTTTTAAAGGGCAACTGGGGATCAGGGGACTCAATCGCCAAATCCGGGCGATGGTGAATCATCATTCACCACCATTTTAATTCGGCCGCCACCGTAGAGTTATTAGGTTATTTCAATGTCAGGAAGCTGAAGAAATGAGCAATGCCCTCGCCGGGACTCGAACCAAGGACCTCTCGAATACGCGCCGAGCGCGCTCACTACTACACCACGAAGGTATGCTAAAAAGGCTGGAGAAATGCCTTATACTGATAGTTCGAAAGTATCAGAGGACATGTTTTTTCTTCGATTATTTTCCGAATCAATCAATCTGTGGGTATCGGTAATTGAAGGAGTAATCTTCAGACAATTTCTTTTCAGCCTGCTATGATTTTTTGGCAGGAGATAAGAAATGATCTTGTACGAATTGATCAGCATTTTGCAAATCATCAATGTAGATGATTATTGCTTTTATTGATTCGGGAGGTTGACACTGTTTTGTAGTGGCCGTCCGAAGTACTTGGAATGTTCATACCAGAATCAGGCAGGCTGAAGGCATGACTGTCTCAAAAGGAGTATTTACGTAGTAGTACAACCACCTTGGAGTAGTTTGTCGATTTTTTACAGCAGAAAAACATGATTCGGTGAATTTTCGGATTGCACTCGGAATTGATATGATTATCTAAAGAACTTTTTTTATCAGCATGGTTACCAGAGTTTGGCGACTTCTGCTAAGATGGTTGAGATAATATGTAAGTACCTGAGGAGAAATTTGGACAGAGGTAGATCGAGTAACACTGGTATATCCAATGAAGTGACAAGGTTTGTTGAAGGTTGATCCGTTTGCTAACTGTTCTCGGCTGAGGCTTGGGTTTCCTCCTGATTATCTGTATCCAAATTTAAGGGTTCTTGATTCAACTCGCAGAATCTATTGCTGCTAATCAACGGAGACAGTTCTGGAACCACTTTCATTCATTTTGCTAGTCCAGCAGCAGGTTAAAGTCGATCGAAGCCTTGAATGTTTCCTCAAATTGTGCTTTCATTATTTAGTCATTTTGATTTTGTCAAACTCTGTTAATCTGTAGTATTACTGCCCTGAATGCTACGCAAGCCGTTGTAATAGGACCGCAATACACCTTTCCTAGTGAAAATTAAAAGTAATTACTTATTAATGTCATTTATAAGAGTATGGTTTCTTGTGAGTTTTCTGTCGCACTACTGCCATGTTTTCAATACCAAGTTCTTCGTTATTTAACTTACAAGATTTTCAATACAACCTGCAATTGTCGTGAGGTGTGTTTTCATTGGCAAGAGCAACGCTCAGTGCATTAAACTGTGACGCCATCTTCCATTAGAAAAAAAAAATAAACCCAGGCTGGTCACAACCGGGGAGACGAAGAATTGATAACCTAATAAAGGCCTCATCCTAAAGTGTTCTTTTTGTGGAATTACCAATGGAATTTTAGTAAGACCTTTGGCCGCAGATGATACTACAGCTTACAGATAATAAATGAAAGTATAAAATCCTAGTGTACAAAATACGATGCATATAAGGTGATTTTAAATTTTATTGCAGTACGATGACAGCAAAAGTACTTTAAAATTAATCACACGATAATTACATCTGCTTAGAAAGAACGTCGAGTATGAATAATAAAAGTAATTTAAACACAAGCTTATATATAGCAAAAGTGACAATACTGCCGATGAACTAGATTAGCTATTCAACACTTTGTAAGGTTTATTCTAAGTTTATAACAGTTACTTTAAGTTTGTCACTGTTTAACATTTAAAACGCCGTGGTTCGAAAAACAAACATTTATTACACAGCAAAAAGAAGAAACACAGAGTGAGCGACTTGACTTGATGCGAATGAGACGAGAGTGCCAGCGCGCTTTTACTCAGCATCAGATAATGGAATATCAGAAACAACAAAAGGATGAAGAGGGTGGAACCAAAGCAATTGAATGAAAGAATTTCACATAGCTGCCATCAGTCGGCGAAATGTAAGGGAGTACAAATAAAGAAAGTGTAATATTTTATTACTTAACCAAATAATTATTTTTTTTATTGATATTGGAGTGGCAACGCCATATTTGCTTCGTGCAACCGTTGCTGAGCAACCAGAGAAATGTTTAAAATTATAGTTCTAAAAATTTTACGAGTAAGTTGATGTATGAAAAATTGATAGAGGAAGAGACTGGAATGCAAAAGTTGTAGTGTAAAACTGTAACGTTTAGAAATTGTATTTAAATTATTTATCTTTGTGAATTGAGAATAAAGTTTATGATTTGCTAAGAAGTTCATCTTTTATTTCGATAAAAACTGCAAAATACGTTACAAAGGTTTATTATGTGAAGTAGCAATGAAAAATGAAGTAGTGCGTCAGATAAAAAACGTAGTGTTAGTTATGAAATATATCCGAAGGATATTTGTGCTTTTCTCTAAAAAAAGGTGCGCATCGTGAAGAATTGATGCAGCTGTTTGGATGTAATAACATAGAGAGGAAAAACGTTGAAGCAAGTGTTTGAATATAGTGTTGAATGGTATCAATTTGGAGGTCTCTATGAACATATGAATTTAGAATATGCCAAGGTACCTTGATGATAGCACGAAGAGTCTTATTTTTAATGACGTGGATTTTATTAATGTGAGTTTCCGCAGCATGACACCAAACTGGACTGGCATAGAGCAGTGAAGATCGAAGGATAGGTTTGTATAGAATCAGTTTGTTGTTAACTGCAAGGTTACTATCTGCCAATGAGAGGTCCCATGGTGATAACAGAGATGTTGAATTTTCTGACAGTTTCACGCAAGTGTTGTCGAAAAATTAGATTTCTCTCGAGAGTGACTCCGAGGTACTTCACTTGATCAGTCCATTGAATTTCATTATCAAAGAAGGTGGGTTTTGGCAAAAGGAGATTTATGTGTCCTTTTCTAAAAATAGTGGCTTTAGTTTTGCCAATATCAATAGCAATTCTCCAGAGAGTCATCCAAGGTTCAAGTATAACCAGATAATTTTGAAGAAAAATTTGAACAGCTTGAACTTTAGAAGCTTGGGTTAGAATAGCAGTATCGTCGGCAAAGAGTGCAATAGTGATGTGAGGTTCTTTTGGAATATCATGAGTATAGATATTGTAGAGAAACGGAGAAAGAACAGAGCCTTGTGGAACGCCTGCGGTGATGCTTCTGGTAGCTGAAAGGGTTTTTCCAATTCTGACAGCAAAAGACGTATAACTTTACAGCAGATCATGGTTTAGTGAATCACAAACAAGACACAGAAAACAACCAATCAAAAATAACATAAAGAAATTATAAACAAATAAAATAGGATTAAGTTTCAGAATGCATCGGATGGGACAGAAAGCAATAATTCTTTTTGACCAGTAAGAATGCGATTACAAATATCTCAACACTTCCCCTTAATCGCACATTTTAGAAAAGACAGAAAAATGACACAAATTTTAAACAGCTCAATGACAATAGTTCATAGAATTTTGTTTTGGACAGAGGCTTAATTAACATATCTGCGACTTTTTAAACTTGATTGTACATATTCAATTTTAATATCATTTTCTTCAGTCTTACGAGTGAACTTTAATTTTATGTCTATATGTTTCATCCTTTCTGAAAAGTTTTCATTAACAATATTTTTAATACATGACTTCCTTGTTACAGCACCACATGCTAGGACAGTTTGAAAACATTATAAAGTAAGCAATGATTAATTTCCTATCTTGAGTATCTCCCCCCCCCCAATCTTCATCTACATACAAACCTAAGTTTGCCCTTTCCAAGTCACCCTTTTTGTATATCAATTTTAAATTTAAGGTGTTTTTGAAGTACCTAAGAATTCTCTTTAGAGCACACCAGGTAACATCAGTAGGTAGCTCCTGCAGTTGGCTTAAGCAATTTACTGCAAATAAAATATGTATTTGGCCTTGTAATATATGATAAGTAAAGTAAAGATCCAACTAATTCTTTGTATGGGCCGTGCAAATCCTTTCTGAAAATCAGCAGCTGTTGTAGATTTTGGTTCAATGGGAGTTTGGGCAGTTTTACAATCAGACATTTTAAATTTATCAAGTAATTTTTCAATATATGGTTTCTGATCTAAATATAAACAACTGGACTCGAACTTCAGTCTAACGTCTAAAAATTCTGAGACACTCAGATTTTGACATTTGAAATTCTTTAGATAACAATGATATTATAATACTTGTTTCTTTTTCATCTAAACCTGCAATTAATAAGTCATCCACATAAAGAGCCATAATTACTTTCTTACAATTTAGATTTCTGATAAAATGCATGGTTTGGAGTCCAATTGCTTAAAATCTAATTTAATAGCAAAATTAAGAAATTTCTGATACCATTGTCGAGGAGACTGTTTAAAACCACATAAACTCTTTTTAAGTTTACATTTCTTACTTCTCATATCATTATATCCTTTGGGTTGGTCCATGTAGATAGTTTCATCTAACTTACCGTTCAAGAAACCTGTCTTGACATCTAAAGTAAAAATTTGTAAATCTTCATTACTGGTAATTAAACTGGTAATTAAACTTCATTACTGGTAATTCATTACTGGTAATCAAACGTAAAGAGCACTTAGTAATTACTGGAGAAAACGTGTCTGTATAGTCTATGCCTTCTTTTTGCATGAAGCCACGAGCAACAAGCCTGGCTTTACAAGTTCCATCTCGTTCTTTTACGTAGAACCCATTTGCAGGAGATGGCTTTTTTTTATCAGAGGGTAAATTTTGTAGATCCCAGACGTCGTTATCTTCCATAGATTTTATTTCCTCGTCCATAGCTCTTTTCCATAGTTCTTGTTCTTCTTTTGGTAGATTTACAATATCATCAAATATCAGAGTGTCTTGTTGTGCAAACAGCACTTGGTACGTCTCTAGGATGCCTAACTGGTTGTGTCTTTTCTCTTGAAAATTTTCTTTGTTCCTCCTTCTCATTTGCAGCATTTAATTCGCCATTATCAGTGTTTGAAATTGATTTGTCTTCATTTTTAATGTCATCATTTTCCTTTTCCCTCAAATCAGAACTATCGGAAATGCATTTTTGATTTTCTACTTTCTTCTTTTCTTCATTAAATTAACATTTCTGGAAACAATGACGCGTCTTGTTTCTGGAATGATTAAACGATATCCCATTGTGAAATAACCTACAAATATCAGTCTGATAGATTTTTCATATGGTTTCTTTCTTTGGAATGGTGGCACAAGAGTATGAGCATCGCAGCCAAATACATGCATGTTTGTCAAATCAGGATTTTCACCGTACTTTAGAAAATAAGGAACACGATTGTCAATTGAACTATTTGGGAAACAATTACCTATATAAGCAGCCGTAAGTACTGCTTCACCATAAAGGAATTTTGGTAAATTAGCCTCAAGTATCATTGCTCTGCTTTTTCCAGTACACTTCTATTTGCTCTTTCAGCAACACCATTTAAAAAAGGTGTATAGGGAGGTGTACGATCTATTTTTACACCTGCTCTTTTAGCAACTTCATAAAGTTCTCTACTGACATATTCTTTGGCATTGTCACAGCGCAGTTTTGTGACAGTTGGATTCAATTTAAAGAATAGTTTAAATTCATCAACAATGTCGCTTTTTCTTTTGAGCAGTCTTATTTCCATAAATCGCGAGTAGTCATCAATTATAGTCATGAAATACTTTTCCCCGTGGAGTGTTTGAGGTTCTATTGAACTACATATATCTACATACATAAACTGTTTGAATTCTTTCCTATAGGCAATGCACTTTGTTTGGCACGAACGCATACTTCACAAAATGTTTGTTTTACAGGAAGATTCATTAGTTCTAATTTTTGATCACAACAATGTCCTAGTCTTCTGTGTCATAAATCATCATTTACTGCTAAAGCTGTACATAAATTTGATGAAAAAGTCACTAAAATATTGTCCACATTTGTCCAAATATCCAAATCTAAAACGTTTGTTTTTGTTTTCAATGTAAGCTATTTCATTTTCAAAAATTACGCTCAAACCTGCTGCTTCAATATTTTTGACAGAAATTAATTGTCCGTTTAATTTCGGAACGTAAAGAACATCTTTTAACATTATTTCAACACCATTCTTAGCTTTCCCGCAAATGTCACCAATGCCTTCCACTTCTAATACCGCCGATTTAGACGCGCATTTAACAGTTCCAGTCTTAGGTAACCATTGAGGTAAACCATTCCTTGTGAGAAGACATGTGAGAAGTTGCGACAGAATCAATAATAAATTAATCATGCAAAAAATTTCCAGCCATAAAAGATATTGCAGTTGATACATACTTATTGCTATTTGAATTTGCCTGCTTTTTGGAATTATCAAAACATTCACTTTTGAAATGATCAGTTTTTCCACAGCTATGACAGACGCAGTTCTTTTTCCTACAGAATTGAACAGAATGCCCTTTCCTTTTACAATAAGTACAAAACAGTTCTTTACGAGCACTAATAAAACCAGAGTTGTCCATATTTGTTTTAGAATACTTATTTTCACTTTTGTAATCGAATATAAGGGATTCAGAATCAATAAGTCTGCTTGTAACAAAATCCAAAGTCAAATTATCACTTGGTTGATTTTCTAGTGATGCCTTAGCATTTTCATATTCCTTTGTCAATGACATTAAAATGTAAATAATAACATCAAAGTCACTTACTTCAGATCCAGAGACGCGTAGATTACTAACCAAGTTCATAATGTTGTCGATATATTGTCTCATTGACATATTTTATGGTAGATCAGATTTTCTTATGGTAGCTAAACGTTTACGCGTTAAAATTTGACTCACTGCTCCTTTAGCCCTATACTATTTTGGCAATGCTCGCATCTGCCAACATGCTCTGCAAGGTATACAGATGCTTCCCTGGCACCGTACTTTCCTGACCTGTCACAAATCGGACATGTGTGGGATGTGATTGGACGCCGTTTGCAGACTCTGCCCCTGCCTCGTTCAGAAGACGAACTGTGGCAAATGATTGAAAGGGAAAGGAGAGCCCTCCCTTATGACACCATCCGCACTCTTATTGACTCTATGCCTAGACGTGTTTCTTCGTGCATCGCTGTGCGCTGTGGTACTACATCCTACTGAGCCGACGCCGTTCTCGCTCAGTATTCTGACTTTCATTTTGAAATAAAGATCACTTATTGCTGCTTGATGTCTCTGTCTTTTTTTTCCAAATTTCATCACTTTCTGACCACTCCTTGGTGTTGCATTTTCAATGTCGAGCAGTGTATTTCACCAGTGTCTTACAAAGTCAGGCGTATAAGCCTTTTTGAGAATGCCGTTTGGCTTAAGCGGAACTCCGGCTATATTTCAAAAAGTTATGGACAATGTTTTAAGGTCAGTTTTAGGCAAAAGTACAGTCATCTATCTCGATGACATTATTGTCACCAGTAAAACGATAGATGAGCACATTAAACATTTGGAGGAAGTTTTTACATTGTTAAATGAAGACGGCCTCAAAATAAATCCAAAGAAGTGCAAGTTTGCTGCCAAGGAATTGAAGTACCTCGGGTATCAAATCTCGAAAAACGGTATCGAAACAGATAATTGCAAAATATTAGCGATTTAGAGTTATCCAGCTCCAAATACGGCCAAGAAATTACCTTTTTTTGTTACATGCATTCCTATTACAGAGTTTTTGTAAAAGATTTTGCGAAGATAGTTGAGCTCTTGTTGGTTCTTAAACGAAAAAAAAAGTAGATTACCGTGGACAGCTGAGGCGAACACGGCGTTTGAATAATTGAAACACGCCCTAATTAACGCCCCAGTTCTTAAATTCTGGGAATGGGACAAAATTGAGTAATTGCAGCAGACGCATCAGACTACGCAATTGGCGCAGTTCTTTCCTAAAATGGGCTGCCGCATCAGACTGCGCATTTGTTCAGCTGCCCAAAATGGGCCGTCTTTTTTAGTAAAACGCTAAACCAAACTTAGCGTAATTTTACCGCAACTGAAGGAGAAACTCTCACTGTCCTACTAGCGGTACAAAAATTCCGCGTTTATTTGAGAAGCGCCCCGTTAACAGTATACTCAGACTATGTGGCAGTTGATCGCTTGTACTCGGGGAAAATCTTTCACCCCACTAACTCTGGACTTTAAAACTGCAAATGTTTAATTTAACAATAAAACATATTCCGGGGAAAGAAAATGTAGTTGCGGATGCCCTGTCAAGAATCAAGGCCGATGAAGCGGGAAACACAATTATTAGATGTACGATGCTAACTGCTAAATTAATTTAATCCCGTGAAACAATAATTTCCGAATTAAAAACGGACCCTGAATTCAAGGAGATTTACGCACATCTTGAAGACCCCTAAATTTTTGAGCATGTAGACTTAAAGGGCTATTCGCAATAGGGAGGCACATTATGAAGTTATTGATAAGTTGCTATTTTATACATAACGATAATCAAGAATCTCGACCGGTGGTCCCAGACAGTCTACGCTTAAATATTTTAGAGGAGCTCCATGATTCGGCAATATCAGGACATTTAGGGATTAGCGAAACTTTGCAAAGGGTCCTCGAAGCGGTATATTTTCCGCAGTTGTAGAAGGTGGTGACGGCGTATGTCATGTCATGTCACTTGTGTCAATTAATTAACGACGTCAATTACAACCCGGCCGGGTACTTAAATAACATAAAAACCACTTTTCCGAATGAATTAATTGGCATTGATTTGCTCAGTCCCGACCCTAGAACAAAAATGCACAAGAATAGATATTTATTAACCATTGTGGATCATTTCTCAAAATTGGTGGAAATAATTCCTCTTAAAGGAGCATCAGCAAAAATAGTAGCAGATTCGATTCTAAACAAATATATTTTAAAATACAGGGCCCCAGTAAAAGTATTATCAGATAATGGTAGGCAACTCATAAGTAGTTTATTTGAAAATCTTTGCACAGGACTTGGCCTATGTCATCTAAAGATGGTGCCTTATAGACGCAATTGGATATTGAGGAACGTGCAAATAAAAGTGTGGTTAAAATTATTGGGGGATATGTTAAGAATTATAAATGACTGTTGGGCAGCTGTGTCAATGAGATAGTCTTTGGCCTGAGAGCAGCGAAGCATATCCACACAGAAAACCCCCGCAGAACTATTTTTAGGTAGAAAAATTTTAACTCCACTGGACAAGTTATTTTTCTTCTAGCCAGGAAACTATTAATGAGGCCATCAAAAATTCTGATGCGGCAAGGAAGAAACAGAAGCTGTATTTTGATAGAAATAGACGCGATGTAGAATATACGGTCGGTTAAAATGCATTAAAGGTAAAACTTGTATTATCGTCTGCACCCGAAAGCAGGATTGCAAAGTTTGAACCAAGGTTTGTTGGGCCATACATTATTGAAAAAATAAAATATTCCAAGTTTTATTTAAAGGCTGCAAATGGCCAGCAAATAATTGCTAACATTGACCAAATAAAACCCTCCTATAGTCGCACTGACTTAAAATTTTAAAAAGATTTATTGCAGGATCCTGGAAGAGTGCCAAGAACTTCAATTGAGTCAAACACCGAGTTGGACTCCCCCAGCAATCAAAAGGAAGCAAGCTAAAAGGTGGTGGATGATGATTCTTTACCACCAGGATTTGGCGACTGGGTCCCCTAATCCATAGTGGCCCTTTGAATGAGGGAGTATATAAGGTATTTTCTTGCTCTTTTCTGCATGCCTTCGTGGTTTCACGGTAGCACACTCTGTGCGCATTCTTATCGAATACGCGCAGAGTTCAATCTCAAAGTTCAATTTTGAGTCCCAGCGAGGGTATTGTTCCTTTTTCACGTCTCCTGTCTCAAAAATCCTAATGACTCTACGTACTTACTCTTGGAAGGTAGTCTTGTATACGTCGAAATAATTAAAGCGAAGCTATGAGAAGGATTCTATTTGATGTATGTACTTAACTGCTTTCACTAAGAGGAAAATCAATTCCAAACCATCCGAGTAATCTTCCATATTCATGGACAATTTGTTTTTTTATATATTTTACTAAGAAAGAAGTTTCTCGTATTAGCGGGAAAAAAGACATTGAATAGTGTATAAAGTAATCCCTGTTGTCTCAGTTATTTGGGAAAGACGGACTATTTTTCAATGGATGAAGAAGTAATAAATTTATAGTCATCATATAGATGAATGTTGAATGACGCCCGAAAATTTTCACAGTGAGCTAAACATAACTGAATTATTTATGAAAAACTTTACCTAACAGCAAAGACATGTAAGCACGTATTTGAGCAAAATGCACGATTAAGAATAAAAAATGCAAGTAAAGCGACGATTCTAAAATTAATTTTCCAGAAATAAAAGAAAGTGAGCCCACCTGTAGACAAATAGATACAACCGCTGGGCACCAGTAATTTAGTCCGGATCGAATTTCAAGACTGACTGCATGGCATTTTCATTGTTTTGCCTCGTGTACAGCATGAACCAGTTTAAATCCTTGAAGTCCTTCATAAAAATCACCTCTTTCTTCAGGCAAATATCTCTCACCTTCTTTGCCACAATCAATTAAAACTGAGAATTGAGCTAGCATATATTTTGCTTGCAAATTATTTGTTCACGTTTGTTTTTATTATTGTACCCCGAAGGAGATGCATTTTTTTAACTTAACGATTAAAATCCGGTATTAGAAAAGCAAAATTTGTAGACATTAATGTGCTTCAAAAAATTGATGGATGAGTTAAAGAATCTAAAAGCTGGTGAGAGTTGCCACTCCGTGAAATGTAAGATCTTTCATTTATCTTCCATGCACACGCAGAAAGAACAGCTTCTTAAAGCGTTGTCATTCAGTAAAAGCATCAGTTCTTTAACTAATTTTTAACATTTAATCAATTTACTATTGATTAAACAATGGAGCGATTTAAAGTTAATAAAAGCACTTCTTATAATATTAAATCTTGATTTAACTTTTTCGACAATGTCGGTATAAATTAAAATTATATATATCTCATAACTTTAAAAGCTTCGTTGTAATTTATAAAAGATAGGTGTTGTCACTGCATGAAGTAATAGATATTTAATTGGTACGCGGTTCTTGTTGTGAGGAAAAAAGTCAGGACCCTATTCAGAAATATTAGTATATATGCATGTAAATATCGATGTGTTCATGTATATATGCATATATGTACGTACGAATGTATGTGTGTGTATACATATACACAGATACTCACATACGTACATTTCTGAATCCAATCCCGATAACAGAACAGTACCATTTAATTTACCTACTAGGTGACATTTCTGTGTTCATAGTTAGTTCTCTTTTATCAAATTCTTACTTTTTAGACTTTAAATTTGCGAGATTATATGTTAAAGCAAAAATGAAGCTTATTGTGAGAAAAATATGTCAGGTTATAGAATAAGTTTATTGACCTGTTCCTTTTTTATATCTATTATCGTACAAATGTACGTTTAAATATCAGAAAATAGTTATTGAAATGAAAAAAATTTTGCACTTATTATGCAGTTATTATTATTACTACCAGAAAATAAAGTATTTTCTTGCTTAATTGATAATCACGACTGAATTTTATAAGCAGTCCTAAGCTATACCAGAATTTCCCGCTTTCCTTTTACCTGGGATAGATTGGCATCTTAAGTGCTTCAAGAAAGCGCCTTTATAGTATATGAACACATACCAGGTATTTCCACCCCGTTTTGGGCGACTCTAATGGTTCTAAACCATTAAAATAGTTTCTGAGGTGTCTTACCTTTTGTTAACATCACGGATTCGTTTCCTGGGAAGACTCCTTTGAAAGACGAA
>KK118979.1:0-124426 GCA_000611955.2 Stegodyphus mimosarum
CTTGCTGGAATCTTACCGCGAGGCAGGCAGCTGATTGGCTCACCGCAGCCAGATACATGACAAATACCTTACAAATTAATAGGGAAATTGTATGATTCATTTTATTTTACACTCATAGTTATAAAAGACTTAGTTAAACCTGTCGTGTTACTCCGCATTTCCTATGCTCGTATTCTCTAGGAAACGCGATTATGTGAACAGGGATGGAATTTTAAAATTAGAGAGTCTATGTAATTCTTTTCTGTTATTTAACTTTATGCTGACTTCTTAACTGTTGCCTGGCGCGCTACGCTCAAGTTATTAAGACCTAAGTCGTCCTGTCGTCCTTTAGTTGATTGTAATACGTTAAGTCCATGTTACTGTTGAAACCAGTGACAAATACTGAACTTCTTTACAGCTGCAAATAGTAGCGGGAGCGAAATCCAAGTTAAGTTCAATCAAGAATTTTAGCTTGATGTATCGGCACTTTACTTCGAAAACTAGTCTTCGTTTTATTAGTCTTAAAGATTTAACTGCTTATGATTAATTTGTAACCAATTAATGAATAAGTTCTTTTTACCTGAATGTTGAAGTATTTTTTTAATTGTAATGAAAATTCACGTGTTCAGACATAGTAAAAACTGATTTAGAAAGCTCAAGATTAATAGAGACTCTAATGCCTATGATGTTTGGGATATACTTATTTTTTTTACAACGATAACGTCTTCTTGACGTTTCAACAGATTTCTTCGGACTTTGCTGTTTTCTTAGATTCTTCAACAGATTCAAAACTTTTCACGATCTTTATTAAAAATGAGCATCCATTTATCAATGCATGAAAATTTTTGAAATTTAAAGCACACTATATATACTGTGCTTGTGTCTGTGGTGGTGTATGTAAGTTCAGTAAAACCTTTTTAAAGGAAGAATCCAAGCTTCCAGATGATTTTGTTTTTCTGGAAAGGTGATTATTCTAATGAAGATTACATTCAAATATGGGAGTTACCGATTTGCATGACAGATTTACATGATTCCGAGAAAGGAAGACACACTAAAATGTTGCCCAGGAAGAAATAGTTTAAAATTCAGAAAATATGCGCAAAATGATATTAATGATAAAGTATTGCAAAGACTTAAATTATAAATTTTAAGAACTCACTGTTTAAAATATTCGCCGAACGAATTTTCAAAAGAACTCACTGTTTAAAATATTCGCCGAATGAATTCTACTTAATTAATATTCTCTTTTGGTTGACTGCTTCTTTTCCTGAACCAGTTTGAACTTCACAAAATAAATCAACCATCAGACTATTTCCTAAATTACAACCAAACTACGTGCATTAACTTGTTTACAGAACTTATAGCTTCGTTTAAGAGAACTGTTGGGATTTTTCTTCTTTAGAAGAACTGTTCCTTCTTTATTAGTAATAGGAGGCATTGGCATGCATTTCAAAAATGTTTTTTTTCAACCTTCAATCTGAAGATCTTAGTAGTTTTGGAAGTTCGCGTTGATATCAGTACCTAATTATTGACCTAATTCTATAATTTTATTTCTTTTCTGAAGTAAAATGTTTCCAATTATAAGCAAGTGAAGATCTTCAATATAAAAATTAATATAAATATAATATTCGTAATGCACAGAGCTTTATTGTTTCGTAATAAAGTGAAATATTGTCATTTTTATAGTAATAAAAGTGAAATATTTTCATTTTTACTTTCATCTTCAGACAACGCGCAATTAATAACATATTTTTTGTCGTATTCTAACTATTCTATGCTTTCTTCAACTATTCGACACATTCCTCAAAGAAATTACCTTAATCAATTCAACTATTTTCCTTTTTTCTACAGAATTCATAAGGATAGGTTCTATCAGAGTGGTGTGCTACCCTGCTAAAAATCCCCGTAGAAACCCATAAAATTTTTTTACGCGGAATTGGCCTACAGGTACCCGTGCTGTTCTGTGGGTACCCGTAGGCCAAATCCCCGTAAAAACCCATACAACTGTACAGGTATAAGTAGGCTAAAACCCCATAAAAACCCATAAACAGAAACCTGTAAAGCATATCGGTACTATAAACAAAATCTCTGTAAAAACCCATAGCCAGAAACCAGAATTTTATGCGTATCCATAGGCCAAATCTCCATTAAAAAATGGATATTCCTTAGGTCTATTCTACATAAAAACCAGTAGACAAAAATGCGGGTATACTGCGAAACTATGCGGATATCCACAGGTCAAATCTCTGTAGAAGCCAGTATACAAAAATCTACAGACTAATACAGGTACCCATTGGGAAAATTACTGCACAAAACAGTAGACAAAAACCCATAAACAAAACCAATAGAATTATACCATAGTGGAGTATCCATATACAGAATCCCTATAAAAAACAATACACAAAAATAGAACTGTAGATCAAATTTCCATAAAAACTAATAATTATAAGCATAAACCAGCAGTATACAATTAGCAGTGATGAAATGTATAGACCTAAATAGGGGGGAGGCAAAATTTTAAATAAAATTCAATAGGAAGAAACTTAATAAAATTTTATAAATATTTAGAAGTTTAGAAGCCCCTGTCCTTCTCTATGCATGTCAGTACCTATAAACATATTGCAAATTATTTATATAAATTCTCTTTACAATTTACAAAATTTTAAACTTCCTTTATATAATTTTGAAAATAATAGAAAGATAATAATCAAAGTCATGATTCACAACATATATATATATATATATATATACATTAGATATATATATATACATTATATTTGGTTGCGAATCATGACTTTGATTATATATATATTATTGGTTTCATTATAAATACATACACATAATACTGTATCTCATTGCATACATATGTATTATACTGTATTTGAGTTCTTTAATTGGAAAATTAAATAATG
The DNA here is from genome assembly GCA_000611955.2 of Stegodyphus mimosarum. Taxonomy (NCBI): domain Eukaryota; kingdom Metazoa; phylum Arthropoda; class Arachnida; order Araneae; family Eresidae; genus Stegodyphus; species Stegodyphus mimosarum. Next base: position 2,892 of record KK118979.1, read on the forward strand.
GAATTTAATCACATAAGCTTGTTTAAGAATTTGACATCTAACGAGAAATGTATTACCAAAGCATGGTACTTTCTAGCATCTGCTTAAATTTTAAGTTACCTACAATGCACTAAACCAGATTTAAACAAAACTAGACAAAACCCTAATTTTCAAGAAGAGAAACACTATTACAAGTAAAAATATTAAGTAAACAAGCAAGCAAAAAGAATAAGGGTCTTGATTATTAGAAATTTAACAAAGAGTTTAAATTTAGCATACTTGCTATTCCTCAAAACTCGCTTACCACTGATAGCAACACCCTGCAGCTAATTATAACACACATACGCATAGATGTTTTGCATGGAATTTGAGTCCTAGAATATAATGTAGTGAAGAAATAATAATATACATATACTATGTCGACCATCTTTTTACAGTACTTTGAAGGTTACCGGTATCTATCAGAATATAAATGAAACCTCAATATAAGACTATAATAAACTTAATAATACCCAAAATGCAATAAATTATACTGTAACAAAACAAACTTTAAAAAATTTACAAGACTCAACAAATACCGATTCTCAACCCACAGTTCGGGAACTGAGGAAATACCTCATTCATTCAATAAGTAATACACACACTAAATATTTGAACTTTTTTCCATTTAAAAAAACTTACCTTTGTTGTTTGCGAAATATAATGAGTACATTTTTTAAGACATAAATAAATATTCCTTCTGCTCAACCACATTACATTAGTCAAAAATTTAAAATTGAATCATGCAAGATCTCTTTTAAGTAAGGCAGGTAAAAGGAAAAATTAGCAACGCCTTCGCCGGGAATTGAACCACGGACCTCTCGGTTACGCGTCGAGCATGCAGACCACTACACCACGAAGGCATGCGAAGAAGGCGGGAGAAATACCTTATATACTCCCCCTTTTAAAGGGCGACTGGGGTTTGGGGGACCCAATCGCCAAATCCCGGTGGTGGAGAATCATCATCCCCCACCTTTTTAGTTCGGGCGCCAGTGTAGAGACATTAGGTATTTTCGGAAGCATCAGACATGAAAAATGAGCAACGCCTTCGCCGGGAATCGAACCACGAACCTCTCGGTTACGCGTCGAGCATGCTCACCACTACACCACGAAGGCATGCGAAGAAGGCGAGAGAAATACCTTATAACACCTGTGGAAGAGGCTTTAAGCTGAAGCCAATTAGGAAAGGTAAAATTGCACATGTGCAACTGATTCGGAGAAATCGTCGACCGAATATCACTTCGTTTTTGCTTCGCTGTGACTGGTCGGATTTTAAACCTGGTTGGCGTAATGTGAGCAGTAAGAATATTAAAACAAAATCCTGATACCACTTTCTATGACGTAGCAAGGTTTAGTTGCCTAGCAAGGAAGTTGGGCTTACGCCACTTGTGACCACAAATTGCTCGAGTGAAGACTTTATTACAGTCTCTATAGTGATGCCCAAACTAAAATGTAGTTTACTATAATTCATCCTCCCCTGTATTTGGCAGTATGTATCTTGTGCTGCTCCCCATTCAACCTTTAAGAGAGTAAGAATATAAGGAATTATCGCATTCCTCGTGCATACTTTCGTAAATTAAATGCTTAGCATATCCACTGTTAGCAAAAGGAATCGGTGATTCAAATGGTGATAAAGACACAGTTAAGTTTTCATATATCTTGATCCGTCAAACTTAAGAGTTCTCTATAATATATTTGTAGAAAACTTCATTTAAATTCTTCTAAACCGTGATAATGACAACATAATAATTCACTAATTATTTTTTTCAAATGAGAAGGTGCAAGTCAAGGGTGGGTTAACCATTCAGCAAAATAAGTAAGTTCTAATGGCATGAAGGAAAAAAAAAAAGAAGTACCTTTAAAAGATATGCTTAGCGATTCAAACAAAGGGGTGACTCCAAAAATTTTCCATTGTCAGTTTTACAATGGAATGTGTGATGTAACTAAACCAAGGCCTAGGGTGAAGAAATGGGGGGGAAATGGGTTAAATGTCGGTTACAGGCATCAAAATCTTTCAAGTCCATGAGATTATTGTGCTTATTATGCTTAGTGTTACTTTTAAAAATCTTAAGTTGGCCGTGGGGCAAGATTTGTTTCAGTTTTCAGTCTTTACGAGGTCTAATGAATTTCTTCTATCATTGATGTTTTTTAATTAAAAAGCTTATTTCGATAATGGTGTCTCTGTTTTTATATTTAAAATTCTTGTTAAAATTGCGTTTAATTTCGAATTTGAAGAGGCTTTCATAAAGACGATTGGAAAACGAATGCATTAAAATGTTTAAATGTTGTCAGTAAATCAACGATTACGATAACTTATTACGATTAGAAATAATTATCGATAACTCTTACGATTTTCTAAGATGCACTAAGAAAATAATAAATCAAATTCGTTTCATATTTAAGTGTTTGCAGAATAAACATAAATTTGTTCGTAACTTGAATAACTTCTCGTTTTTGCATTGCGTTTATTGAATTAATTTTTCACTTCCCTCGCAGTTTCAGTCAATTCTAGCAATTAATGATCTTTCACAAAATAATTCTTTCGCACTGGAAAAATGTAACTCTGTTTCATATCAAAGCATATTAGCATTTCCTTCTTTAAAAGATCTGTTATGATTTGAATTAAAATAAATACAAGGAAATGACTTAAACCTTTCTTAAAAGTTTTTTCTTCAAAATAGTAAACGCCGAAATGTTATTTTAGAGAAATCAGGATTTCTAAATAATTCATTTAAAGGAATTACGATATTCTTCCATATTATTATCAATTATTTCCCAAAGATTGATAAAGACATTTCTAATAGCAGTCGTTCAAGGAGATTTATACACTGAAAGCATATTTCCGCAACTTCTAAATTCGGTAGTTCACTGGATTAAACAATCTTAACTCTAAGAAGAAAACAAAGAGTACTACAGGTAAAAATAACGTACACACTTCTTTTTTTTCTCCAGAAGAAGATTTCGGGATTAATAATTATCAGATTTTGGTAGCCATTCAAAACAAAATTAAGCTGTGAAGCCTGTCGATAATATTTTAAATAACAGGTTATAATGGTCACATTCTACTTACACGTTATTTAAACACTGGTTACCTTACTAGCCTGCTTGGCCGTAAGAGTGGTTGAATGGTTAAGACCACTGCATACAGGTAGTTTGACTTAAGGTCAAACCCAGGCGAATGGGCTGAATGCAAAGTTGGTTTTTGTGGTTTTCCCCAAGTTCAATATCAGTACGAGCCAGTTTTTCCTAGAAAGGCTGATAAGCTTCTTGTGTTTGCCATATTCAAATAACCTAATCTAACCTAACCATCCTATCCTAGTAAACGAATTCTCGTTTCGTCCTTAACTTAGAACCCAATAAAAATTATTACAATAAGTATAAAAGCAACTACAACATTTATTTGCACCTCTGCTTGAACAGAAACTTAACATCTGCTTCTTGTGGTCTAAAAATGCAACATTAGCTCAATTTAACAAATAAAAGCAAATATTAAATTAAAGCCTAAGATCCCAGCTCTTATACTAACCCTTAAATACAAACATAAATTAAATTCAACAACAATCAGCCTAGTATTAAATCATAGAACATCAGAGTTACAGCGCTTCTGGTCTAAGTTGCCAATGTTCTTTTAGTTGATTTAGACATTCGCTCGTTTTAACATTTCTGGTGGATTTTATTGAACGTGGAAGAGCAGGGAAGATTTAGCATAAAAAGACAACACATCAATTAAAATAAACCTTGCAGGGTAACAAAAAATATGTATGCTTCTGAGGTAACTTTTGCATTCACTCTCTTCTTTTTCAGCACAAAATTATACAAATTTAACCTTTTCCTGAACATAACTGCAAATATTCAAAAACTGTTTAAAATGTATCTTCCTTACCAGAAAATCAAATGTTGCATATGTAGCATAATTATAATATCAATAGAAGGGACTAACTTTAAAATGTGCAGCTTCAGTTATCTACCTTGTAGAGTATCATTTAATTATCTAATCAGTTATTTTAAGTTAAAGTGCCTTTCCTATCAAACCTCACTTCATTTCCCTGCCAGAATGCAAATTTGTAGCACGCGGGGTATTCAAAATTAGGTAAAAAAAAGGAAGTATTTAAAGGAAGGTTCTGGAGGACGAAATCAAAGCGTGTTCGGCCTGCTTGAAGTGTTCGGCCTGCTTGATAGTTATTCGTACTGTTTTGATAAACAGCGTACATTTTAGGGAAAATCTTTTAAAAATTTAGAAGTCTTCAATGATTTCTAATTGTTTCATTATCAGCCATACCACTGATAAAATTCTCTTCCGTTACGTTTATCATTCTGCCAAGCAGCCTTTTTTTTTCCCCTAGCCTTTCTACCTCTATTTCTGTCCCTCTCTTCTAAAATATATACCCTATATTCCGGCATATAACACGCGCTTTTAATTTTAAAAAAAAAAGAACAAAATTTGCCGGTGCGCATTATACGTCGGATATAAAAATGATAAATTTAAAAATAAAGAAAAGATGGGCATACAAAAGTTAGCTTTCTAGATGTACCTACATGATGTTTATTTAAAAGAAATGACATACCTTATGAACTTCAAAATTTTCATTACGGCTAACATGAAAAGTTCACCGTATTCGTCTTCCGTATACCTTCAGACACATCATCTAACTCCAAATTCTGTTTCCCCTTCGAAATCATTCTCACTAAATGATAATCATTTTCCATAAAAAAAAATTAACCATTTTCCGCAATTTCATACCGTTCTATAAATAGATAATCATTTTCCGTTCCATCTAGGTTACTTACTTACTTACCACCAGCTGAGTTGCTGTACCGCCTGTTAGATGACTATCAGCATTTGTGCTCAATTGGTGGAGTATTCTGTTGTCTCTAAACCCAGCTAAAAATCTCTACGGAATATTAATATTTGTAGCGAAATTGGTAAAGTTACTTCGAAAGTTGGATATTTGTGACCTGTGATTATTAAAGGGAATGTCAAAACTTTGACTGTGCTGAATGAGAATTTTAGCAACATTTTATGCATTGTGATTCTGAGCTTACACTGAACATTTACTCTAGAAGTCAGTGGTAACTTGGATATAAGAAGTTATTCAAATGCATTTTTTATCCTGAACAATATTAACTGGGTATACTTATACACATTATATATACTATTCACATATTTGCAGAGTTCCTGTGTAATTCTTGCTTGTCACATTCATAGCAGTCGCTTGTGTTATTCACGTTTTTACAGTTCGTTTACAATTCACTTATGTATAGTCTGCCTCATCGATAACTAAAGGTGACGCTGAGAAATACAAATCACTGTGTAGAGTTGAAAATTTGTATGTTCATTGCAAAACATGTGTGGTTCACTTATATACAGAGCACCGTTTTGTATCTGCTTAGCATTTCGTACCGGTTACTAGTACAGAACACTTGACGATGGGATTAGAAAATATTAAGTTCATTATAACACCATTCAGCTTCTAAATCTGTGCTGAGAGCATTTTTTTGGTCTAGATTGCTTTTAGATTTTCGAAGTTCATTGTCAGGAAGTCTCCGAAAGTTTTTTCGCAGTTGCTTACTCTTTTGGAGTTGTTTCAGCCATTCCGGAGCATTTTCAGCTGTATACGGCTGGAAATTTAGTTCTTTGGTGATTTCGCAATCGAACATGTAGTGATCGATGGTACTTGTTGAGCTGCATATGCATGAATCTGTGCGGTGCAAACCGAAGCGAAACAGATAGGCTGCAAAAGGGCCATGCGATAGGCTGCAAAATGACCATAAATTGCCTGCACCAAAACGAAGTTGGTTTAAAGTTTCACTTTCATTTGCACTCTTTTTTGCGCAACACTTTCTTCTAGGGTAGACCATTTCGCAAACCACATTTACAAAAACCATATTTATTCTTTGGTGTACTAATTATTATGATTTCATTTTTTGCCATTCACGTATGGAGCTTTCACCAACGCCGAACCTTCTTGCTGCAGCACAATTTTCATTTTCTTCAGCAAACTGGATCACTTTGCATTTGAAACCAGCACTGTGTTTGTTTCCTTTGGCAGGAGTAATATTTACTACTAAAAGGAACGCTATATCAACTACATTTCAAATAAAGCAAACGCGATTTACTAAAGCCTCCGATGTTCACTGATCCAAATAAACTATAAATACAGTTCTTTCAAGTACATTACAGAAATAGAAAACATAGGCCTTTTAATTCTACAAATGCATTCGAGTCGGAAGTGCATTCTTACACCAAATTGTGTCCGCTTTTTCTCTACAACCTAGAGTAGCATTCTTGTGCATATGTGCATTGAATACGATCCACCCTCTTCCCAGAATTATTTACTCTGTCAGGCATTACACCCACACACATATTATTTCCCTTATCCCTTATCAGTTTAGTATACCACTGTTCGAAAGCCTGGGAAAAGTCTTCGCATGAAAAACTTCAAAAGATAAAAACGTCGTACATGTATTCGTCAGGTTTCTTCGTAAAGAAAAGTATGCGCGTTATACAGCGAATGTACATAAAAGTAAAAAAAAAATGTAGTTTGAAACTATAGGTGCGCTTTATACTCCGGTGCGCTCTATACGCCGGAATATATGGTACATGAAATGATTAAATGCAAAAGCTGTGAAGAAGATGCAAAAAATAAAAATGAATTTATTTCGCTTAGATAATAGCCTAGATATTAATATTTTATGACAGAACTCCACCATACTTACCTATTATCATTGATTTAATCTGTAAGCTATAGCCACTAGCATTTCTCCAGGGGTCAGCTAACCTTTTAGCGGCTAAGCATATTCGAAATTAATTTACTATAGTTGGAATACACAGAGAGAGCGCGTAAGAATGGTGTTTCATAAAAAAATCCTAGTTAAACTTGCATATTATTATTAAATCCTTTCTTTAAGATATTGTTACAAGAGGAATCTAAAATTGGTACACATCAAACTTTCAAAAATTATGGAAATATCAAAATGGATATTAATGGGGTATTTTTCAATGGATGATTACCCTATGCTGCTACAAGTAAAGTATCACTTGAAATTCTAGTTGCGCTTTATGCTATTAACTTTAAAAACCGTTCGTTTAATATAAGCTGGAGAAGTGCTTTCTCCAAACAGAACGAATTTTTATGACGCATAAATTTCATTGCGATACATCTTTTTCATACTCTTTGTTGGTCATTGCTACACTTGATTTCTGATTGATTCATTTTTCCGAGTGTCCGGACACTTCTTTTCTGTAATGAAAGCTTCCAATTTCTTGAAATTCTGTTATCGGAAACTCGTTGTCTTTTTCGGGTCACCTACTTTTTGGGAAGATCTCTGTAAATGCTTCAGCAACTTTGCATAAGAATGCGTTGCGAAGTAACAGTCAATCATAAAAATGCCTTTTGCTTGGAGGGAAAATTTATCACCATCTTCCATCAAAAAAGCAATTTTTAAAACCAACAGCATAACCTGTAACTGAACTTTCAAATGATATATTACTTGTAACAGCATACGGAAGCCATACACTGAAATAATTTGATATTAATTTCCCATTTGGATTTCTGCAATTTTGGCACCGTTTTATTGCATATATCGAAGACTCATAATATGCAGCTGTAAAGCGAATGCAATATTTAAGTATGGTTTCAATTTAAAATATTATGAAAGCGTATGTTATTTTTTAAGTTGAGAGTCTGTTTATTCGAAAAAGTTAGCAGACTGAAAATTATAAAAAAAAAATTAGAATTTATATTACTTGAAACTAAATAAAAAAAATCTAACAAGAAACTTTTCTTTTATAAATAAATTAAATCTGCATGCATAGTGCAAAGTCGCAATCTGAAATTGGAAAGCAAATAGCAATGGCTTCGCAGCTTCTAGTGTCCAGTTTCAATAATTAAAAATTATGTCAGTACATGTTTACGACTTTGGTGTAGCCATTATTCATTAATTTTCACAGCTTCAATAAAATGTAATTAACTGTTTTTAAAGGAATGCCTTTTTAACTTTAAAGTATTTCTATAATTCTTTTATCTTTAGTTGGTGAAGTAATTAAATCTTTTAGACTCAAATGGTTTTAAAAAATGTTACTTTATAAGATATAATACTTCTCCCGCCTTCTTCGCATGCCTTCGTGGTGTAGTGGTCAGCACGCTCGGCGAGTATTCGAGAGGTTCGTGATTCGAGTCCCAGCGAAAGCATTGCTCATTTTTCATCTCTCCAGGTTTCCAAATAAATCCTAATGACTCTACAGTGGCGCTCGGTGGATGATGGGGTGCTGGATGGTAAAAGGGTAGTGGATGATGATTCTCCACCACCAGGATTTGGCGATTGGACTCCCTAATCCTCAGTCGCCCTTTAAAAGGGTAGTGAATAAAGTATTTCTCCCTCCTTCGTGGTGTTGTGGTCAACACACTCGATGCCTATTCCAGAGGTCCATGGTTCATTCCAGAGGTCCATGGTCCGAAGGCTTTGCTCATTTTTCATGTCACTTGCTTCCAAAAAAACCTAATGCCTCTACAACTTAAGTAACTGCACCATTTGATATCCCTCCCTTACTAATGAATGTAAGATGTCACTTGCATTTATAGTAATAAAACTTTATTTTCTCGTTAATTGATAGCGAAAAATATTTTCTGTATACTAAATTTAAAAAAAAAAAAAACATTTTTTCTCGTAATTCATCAGAAATTTCAAATGTTTTAGTTAAATTCTAGTCACAAAATTAGTCTGATCGCTAAGTCGTGTCTTTAGAAAACATTAACATAAGACGAAATTAATAACTGTAAATTAAACAGCTTTGAACTAATTTTACTCATTTAGTCGCTCTTGTGTTGGAATACGAAAACTTTCTCAAGAAACTGCATTTAAGCTTCAGTCTCAACTTTTATTAATACACTCACGTTTGTGAAAATTGCAACACCAAGAAAGAATCGTCATAATTGAATGCAATTTAATACACAGTTGAGTGGTAGTGGTACAAATAAATGATTAAATGTTCAAAGCAAACAAACAAGAACAAGAGATCAGAATCAGTATTTTGTGTGGCCACCACGCGCCGCAATAAGTGCTGCTACACGACGTGGCATGGAGTCAAACAAAGTTTGAATGTCTGACTGAGGAAGAGCATTCCATATCGTTTGTACGCGTACCCAAAGTTCGTCTGCAGACGCAACAGGACGAGGATCACGAGCAAGACGCCGACCAATGACATCCCACACATGTTCAATTGGCGACATATCCGGGGAACACGCAGGCCAAGGAAGAAGCTGTACCTGCTGCGCTGCAAAGAAGGATTTAACAATCCGAGCAGTATGAGGGCGGGCATTGTCCTGTTGAAATACAGCGCCTGGCAAGCTTTGAAGGAAGGGAACAGCTTCGGGCTGTAGAACTTCACGGATATACCGGTTGCTGTTCAGATTGCCCACAATTCGTAGCAATTGAGATCGTCTATGATATGCTATGGCGCCCCAGACCATAACTCCGGGTGTTCGTCCACTGTGGCGTTCGATAATGCACTCCGGAAGGTGGCGTTCACCGGCATAGCGTCTGACACGAATGCGGCCATCATGGTACCACAAATTAAAGCGGGATTCGTCAGAAAACACGACATGCTGCCAATCAGCACGCCAGTCTCTATGCTGATTGGCCCATTGTAGCCGCAGGCGGCGATGGTCGTGCGTTAGGGGGATCCTGTATAAAGGAGTCCGTGCGCGCAGTCCACACTGCAGCAGACGTCTACGAATTGATGAAGCACACAATGAAACACCTGTAGCTATTGACCACAGTGCTGCCAATTGTCTAGAGGAAGCTGTACGGTCCGTCCGCGCCATGCGGACCAGGTGTCTATCATCGCGAGCTGACGTCACATTTCGGGGTCCACTCCCGGATTTCCGAGTTGTCCGACACTCGTCCGTCCACTGCTTCCAAACGCGCATCACTGTGCTGCTGTTACGCTGCACACGAGAGGCTACTGCACGATACGACAATCCAGCTTCACGAAGGCCGATGATTCTCCCTCGTTCAAACTCTGTAAGTTGTTCAAATCTCGCTCTCTTTCGTCGACGAGGCATAAGTACAGATTGAGTTAACGTTTACCACTAGCAGATAACCACCGATAACCATACACGCCTCGCTACAGCCGTCTATTTATTCGGATCCATCAGCCGTTCAGAGGGCGCTGCTCAGCATACGCATGTGCTACGGATTTGCAATTCTAATCATTTGCATATCATGCGCTACTTTGCATTTCCTGAAAATTTCAGCTCACTCGCGTAAGTCCTTCATGGTGTTGCAATTTTCACAAACGTGAGTGTATGATAGTCCTGAATTCTAATTCCTGAAGTTACAGAGTAAGAAATAAGAACGAACTAATAGTTTAAGATTACCTAAGGATATGACATAATGAAGGAATGTTACTTCCGAACATTACTTTCGTTAGAACTTTTATTGACAGTGAGTATAATCTTTACAGAAAAGAGTCAAATGGTTAAACTTAAGCAAAATATACACCTTTATGGAAAAATATTAAACTCAATACTGTAGTTTTACTTTACAAAAGTATTCATAAAGAGAATTAATTTATTTGATTTTTTTTAACAGAAACTGAAGCAGTAAAAGAAATCCTCTTTGAAAAATAATTGTAAACATTTTGTATCACATCACTAGTAAGAGCAGCTTACAGAACAAAGTGATATAGAATAATTTAATAGGAGCGAATGATGTAGATCACTTAATAGTAGCTTACATTTTTTGCTGAGCACAATTATTCATCACAATTACAGCAAAATTATGTATCTTCTTTGCTGACACTGTGGACTGAGTTAAAAATATTTCCGATTTGTAACTCGTGCATTAACTTGAGGAAACTTGGCCGAGCAACTACATTAATTTATTTTGCTGGTTAGTAACGATAATTTAAAGTTGCTTAATGCCCAGAAAATGTTGCTTAGAATTTACTCCCAGTCTTTTATTTCCGCGACACGGTGATTATTTTAAATATTAGAAACAACTGTGCAAATGGAACATAATCACTAAGCTTTTCATTCAGCAAATCGATGAATGATCTGTGCGCTGATTCATCGCTAGATGACAATTACGCAGTTCAAAAGCTCATTCTCAGGAACCTCTTCACGAGTCCAGCTTAATAAGCTGTAAATACCTGAGAGAAGCCAGATTTAAAAAAATAAATAAATATAGAACACAATGGAAAAATAGAAATTAATCAATACTTCATAGCTAATACTCAAGTGACTCCGTATTGATTAATTCTTATCTGTGTACCGACAAACTTTCCTTTAAACTGCAATCGCTGTTCTTCTTTAATATGGATTATTTTTTATGCCTCGATATCTATACACCTAAAAACTACTTTACGTTAAACGTATAACGGGCAAAAATAGTGTGTAACTGTTATATGTATTCAGAGTCAGACTTCTTTATTTCACAGAGAAAAAGAAGGCTAGTGATAAAAGGAAAAGGGAAAGGGTCATTTATTGAAGTAAGTAAAATAGTTCATAGGGTATTTTTTTATAAATAATATATTTTTCAGTATCTGGTTTCATTTGTTGAATTAACAATAAGAGTGCGGATATGGAAAATTAAATAGAAACTTTATTTTTGCTGAATGCTAAAACACATTGTGAGTAATAGTGCATGAAAATAATCAATTTGAATGTTCTATTACATTTTTAGATTTTCAGTTTATATTTATCTAAAATCAAAGTAAAACCTCTGAAACATAATCGCCAAGCTAAACTAAGCAGTTCAACTAAATGAATATTTAACAGAAACCATTCACTTCGCTTTAAACGAAATTATTATTATTTTTTAAACGAAGTATTTTAATTCAAATAAAGAGTAAATTATAAGGACATAAAGTAAAGATATAAATGCATTAAAATGCACTCATTCTGAAATATATGTGTTGATGTACCAGAAAGCACACTACTTATTGCATAATTAAGCTAATTTTTGAGCTAAATTGAACTAATTTTTGAATTCAATGAAGCCACTGTAAAAGGATTCAACCACCTTTTACTGCACCAGCATCAGTAACAATTTATGGAGAGGGGGGAATGGCAATAGATTATGAGGTCAATTTGCGGAATTATGAACACCAGTTTTTATGGGAAAAGTATAGTAGTATGAAAATTTAATTTATAAGGTATTTCTCCCGCCTTCTTCGCATGCCTTCGTGGTGTACTGGTCAGCATGCTCGGCACGTATTCGAAAGGTCCGGGGTTCGAGCCCCGGCGAGGACATTGCTCATTTCTTCGACTTCTGTGTTTCGAAAAATTCCTAAATGACTTTACAGTGGCCTCCGAAATAAAAAAGGTGGTGGATGATGATTCTTCATCACCAGAATTTGGCGATTGAGTCCCCTAATCCCCAGTCGCCCTTTAAAAGGGGAGTATATAAGGTATTTCTCTCGCCTTCTTCGCATGCCTTCTCGGTGTAGTGGTCAGCACGCTCGACGCGTTTTCAAGAGGCCCGTGGTTCGAGTCCCGGTGAGGGTATCGCCTATTTTTCATGTCTCCTGCTTTCAAAAAATCCTTATGACTCTATAAATTAATTAGAGTTACCTAACTATAAGATTAAATCAGTTTCTTTTATAGGCACTTGAAAACCCTTGAAATGCTACTTGTAATTTTTAATACAAGAATTGGTGGTAAATAGCAATATATTAGACCATTATTTATGAAATATTTGCCCTGGTGCAGATTCAAACACAGAATCTTTCGAAGGGTTGACAAAAGAATGGCTGAAAATTTCAGACGAATTCTTTACAACTTGTTAAACTACTTTAGATAGTCTCGTTAAAATCCACTTTAAACTAATTAAACAGTATCTTCCACCTTTAAATGCGATATTACGAATAAAAATGTAAATATGGTTGGCTATAGTTTCATTATAATTACTCTAACGTTTTCAAAACTTTGTGTTCACGATAACCACAGTATATGTTAAAAGTACTTCTTGTGCAAGTTAAATGTTCATCAAAAGAGGAGAGATGGAGCTCAAATAAGTTTGCCCATGCTTCCGATAGAAATAAAGTGGAAACTACCTCATTAACAAGATTGCTGTGCAGAAATATTTTCAAGCTTCTGGATGCGAGCAATAATTTTGGCTTCGGCGTAAAACAAAAAAGAAATGTAGTTTGTCTGTTAAATTTGAGCGGTCGTCCGTTAAAGTTGAAAAAAGTGTGCTTCTGGTATTTCGTTTTGTTTGTATGATTCCCAGTTATATACATTAGGAACCTTGTAGAGGGTATATTGCAGAGGTGGCCAACTTTTGTGTAGAAAAGATCTGCTTTGTTCTAAAAAATGCATCGCGATAGACCTTTGTCACCGGCCTGTTTTAAAGAGGGTGAGAGGGGTGTAAAGTATTTAATATGTTAAATTATTATTATACATGCATTTTACATTACAAAACAAACAGTTTATGGACTAAAATTTAAATATCCAGATAAACTTAAGCAACAAAATTATTGATTGACAATGTTAGAAAAAAATTAAAGATAAAAAAAGAATATATCTTATTACTTAATGAGAAGATTGAATTTTCATGTCTTTAATTAAGGAATCATAATTAGGTGTATATCCTGACAAAACTAATATTAAAGAGTCTTCAGAATGTGCATCAATCAACACAGAACGTTGTTTAGTCTTCGCTAACTTCAAGTAGGAAAATGCCGATTCGCAGGGGGAAGTGGAACCGAAAGAAGAAATAAATAGATTTTCTACATTTTGGTGATGCTTGGATATTTATTCAGTTAACATACTTCCAAAAATCATCTTCAAATTTTCATTTTCAAATACCTCGGCTGCCAGTTCTTCGCCAACTCAAGAGGCTAGAGCTTCATTTTTCTCTTAAATTAAGGATTTTCCTATGTGGTTATATACGCATCGTTTCCCCACTCGGGGATAACTCGGAAATAGCGGGGTCGGAAATAGCGTGATAAGATTCACGCTGATGCCGAGCCTAACAAAAGCATGGGTTGCTTTGTAAAATAATTGTAGTTGTACTGCTTATTCATATCTCTACTCTAGTGCATTGTAAACAAAACGCTCTAATGCCGCTCTAATTGTAAGTTAAAAGTTGGTTCTCTATATATCATGCCATGTAATCGTTTCTGTTTTTAAAATTGCATGCGATCGACCAAAATGGGCTTCGCGATCGACCAAAATAAACTTCGCGATCGACCGGTCGCTCGTGTTCGACTTGTTGGCCAGTCTTGGTATATTGTATATGACTAAATATCAGTATTCTTTTTTTTTTAATGTTTAGAAAGCTTTCTCTACAAAAATTTTATAGCCCATCATTTTATTCTACAAGCTAAGTTTTACCTGTTACCTGTATTATACCTGAGAATAAGTATTGTACTTAAGCAGCAATAAACGTTTTTCTGCTCTTATTTCTGTTAAAGCCACTTAGTTTGTAAAATTTAGGAGATATATTAGCACATTTTAATGCATTACTAGTATTGTTTTAATTTCTGAGTATTCATAAATAGATTAAGGAAAGCTTTCACAGCAATATATCTGCATAATCAGCCTGCTACCCTTAAGATTCGATCTCTATCAAACTTGTTCAACTCTCGAGTTAAATCGAATGGATGTTTGGGGCATTTCTGTTTGCTAATGCTATCATTACCACACAAGCAATCCGACTTGTGTACATGACAGAATATGAATATTCATTGTTCATGCTGCCAATGCAAGCGCTATTTTTCTAGCTTATAGGCTTGAATGCTGATCAAATGCAGTTAAGTCGTAAATTGCAAACGACCCTAAACACAAGGAATTCTGTAAGAGGAGAAACTGCCCGCTTCGGAGTTATGGAAAATGTGAAGGTCATTTAAACATTTAAATTCTCTTTATTCAGTTTTATAGAAAGGAAAATAAGAAAACAAACTGAATTCTTTAAATGAATGCTCAACTTTGTATAATAAGAATGGATTATTGAACTATTAAACTGTAAAGCAAATAACATCTTTTTTTAAAAAAAGCAAATAATATAATTTTTTTAGAAAGACACATATTTATTGCATCAATGAATCTGTAGTCTAAATATTGTGTTTTGCATTTTTAATGCTATGTTATGTGTATACGAAATATCTGATAAAATAATCTTAACTCAAATGGCTTTCAAAGTTTCACGTATAAGGAACTTTTACCTAATTACAAATGTATTGTAGTGGCTGCTTTTTGGTTAATTTCCTAATGCCATATTAACATTTAATTGTTTTTGATTCAGGATTTATGAATAAAATACCGCAAACTAGGCTGCAGAAAATTCTTATGAATGAAGTTAATAATATTACTGAAAAATACATTATTGATGCAGCTTTCGGTTATATAGGTATTAATTAATATGGAATCCTTAAATTATGTATATCTATATGTACATAGGTATATACTGAGAAAGTTGACAAATTTTCTATATGTTGTTGAGTGAAAAAACTAGAAAAACTAGTAGTAAAATCTGCAAGTAGTGCTTCAAAATTTTTTATACCATCTAATAGGGAAATGAAATATATGAAAGAATTACTTAAGGACTGTAAGAACCATGCTCCCCTATCTATTTTCATTTTTATGAATTTGCAAATTTTATAATATACATATGGAACAGAACAAGTAAAAAGGTTGAAAAAACAAAAACAATGAAAACCAAAGTTAATCCTTTTTTATTTAAAGCTCCAAACAAACCTTGCCAAGGGAAAAGTGTTTTGAAGCTTTAAACAAAGTCAATTAACTGAACAACAAGAACCGGTTTTATTCCGATCAACTCACTGAGACCTCTATCGTCAATTAGTATAATGGTTATCAATTCTATTTTTTTTTTATTATATATACAATACTTCAAAAAATCTATACAAGTTTGAGGCTCTCATTGAGTTGGTCTCTTTTCCCTACCAGTTTTTGCTGTGCGAACACAAACGGAAACAAACGTTACAGGGAAAACATTTTACATGTAATGCCGAAATAAAACATTTATAATCAAGGGAAAAGATTGGAAGAATTACAAACGAAAGAAATATCAATAAAATTGGTAAAATGAAGGACAAGAATAAAAATGATAAAAATAATAAAATGTTGTACTAATTACAATGTAAAGCTCAAATTTTTATCGAAAACTTTGATTGTTAAATGTAAAAGCTAAATAAGGGCCAGGTTCGAATGCGTACTTAAAAGGAAAATACTTTTTGCTAAAGTAAAAGGAATGGAGAAATAAATGCGACCTTTGAGGGGAATTAAGTAAAACATTGCTACAAATGGAGGCGTTTTGCAACAAATAATAATGAAAAAAACACTTCCTACCTGTAGGTGCTTCTTATTGAAAGCGAAAGTAGTGATGCTACGGGCTGCTTCGTTCTAGGACAGGGCATACAAACTGCTACGTAATTTGCGACACTTTTACTAACCGTATGTTCTGAGAAAGGAGGGATCCAGTATTTTTTTTTCGGGGAGCGGGTGTTGGAATTTGTTAGACGGAAGCATCTGAATGACGGAAAGAGGAGGTGCTGGTAGAGTTTGCACAAAGTTTCGGAAATGGAAAAATGTATTTGTTAGTAAAAAGTCGTCATTTTTCCCACATTCGAGCTATAAAAACGTCTTTTCAGAAAAGGAAAAGGCTCTTAATTAGTAAAAGTTCAGTAGTGGCCAGCAAATTAGAAAGAATTTAATTATGTAAAGAAATACTAACTTAATTCACTGATGTAGAGTGTCAAAGATAGAGTTCTGAGGAATTAAATTACATATATACATTAAATTCTTGTTAAAGTAATCCCCAAATTACCTCTTTTCGGTTTAAGCAAAAATTTCATATCACTTGTTACAAGGAATTTAAAGATTAAGATAAATGCCGCCTTTTTTAAGCGAAAGAGAAATTATTTTATTTTGAATTTTATTGTGTTGAAGTATATTAATGAAGTAGTAAATTTCTTCTTGTAGAAATTCTGCATCATTGTTGATTCTTTTTATCCTGAGAAGATGGGATTTAATGGTATCAATTATGACTTTTTTCGAGATGCTAGATGTCCAATTGGTCAATTTTAGAGTGTTAAATTTGAATTTTCTACGTTTATCGTAAAAACGTATTTGAATTATCTACGTTTACAACCTTGGGTAATATAACAGTGTTGTTTTAAATTTTCTATATATCATTTACAGTTACGTTACACAGCTGTGATCGATTAGGAGGTGGACTGAGTGGAGTCCTAAGAATCTGCCATTTCGCAGAATTTCGTACTCTTGATAGACCACAAGTGAACACGAACTCGCGTTTCGGAAAAATTTGTCGTAGTAAAGATGTAGAGCATTTTTGAGTAATAATTTAATGTTTAGATCACTGTGCAAAAGTTAATTGTCGGCCAAATAGAGAGTATTTGTGATAATGCTATAGACATTACCCTGAATAATTCGCAGTTTTTCAGTATCTTATAGTAGCTGAGGTCCATATAGCAGTCGCATAGCTAGTGATACGGTGTACAAAAAAAATGTAAATCAGCCTTTTGTGCTTCATATCCAAATTTGAATATTTTCCTAATACAGGAAGTAGCCGTTGAATCATTTTGCTTTGCTACAGAATCTAGGTTACATTAATAGTTAATTATAATAATTTTATAATTAGTCAGTAATTGATTTTAGCACCTTATGCACATTTTCATCAAAAAGTAGCATCTATACTTGCCAATTAGCAGCTGAGACATTTTCTTCACAAATTATTTGCAGCTGCGACTTAATAACACAGATATGAATATGCCACAATCTGCGCACAGTGAAGGGTGTTTTGTAAGTGTATTGGGGTGCGATTTCCCATGCGCCTTAGACACGCATTTTTGTTTTCACTTTTAATTCTGATTATATTAAAATCGCAAGGGGCCCTTAATTTTGAAATGTGCTGACGCTAGTATTACTAGAGCTGGCTTTGGTTAACACTTCATTCAAATATTTGTATTCGTTAATCTTCAAATGAATGCATCTTCATGAGAGTGATATTAACATGCTGAGATCAGTGCTATTTAAGCTATTAAGAAGGTCATACTCTAACAGAATTAAAGCTGTTTGTTTGATAGTGAGAATTAATTTTTTTCTTTGCTTCAGATAACATCGATTAAGGGCTAACTAAAATGATATTCAATCACTGAAGGGTAATTAGAAGGACTTTTTTATTTTTCTTTTGCGACCAAGAAAACAAACTATATGAAATTTTTCTTGTACATCAAACAAAGATTGCATGAAATAATACCAAAGCTAAAATATAGTTAGTAGAAACAAGAAGTGCAAAGAGTACGTCTAACATCACGCATAACGAAGAAGGTTTTAAAATGTGATACAATGAATAGCCTGTGTCTGTACAAATTAAACAGGAAAAGCTATGTAAAAAGGGTTTGTTTCGTTTCAAAATTTAATAAAAGAAAACTCAGATGTCAAGAAAATTTCCCTTAACTAACTCTGATAATGAATGAAAATTCACTTCAATTTCAAGAGGTAAAATCAGTCACTTAGCATTGATTTATTTTGCACTGTTCAGACAGATCTCCATAAAGCATATAGTTATAAGACATCTCAAGAAATCAACTTCTATGCAATTTCAATATTAAAATTTTGCGTAAACAGCATGAGAATCACGTGTTATATTACTTGACGCCTTAAATCGCGTAAAAGATTATATATTTTTTTTTAAAATACTAAGTCCAAAGGAAACTGGAATGACAATTCCCTCTAACAGGTACGAATGATCATGAACTTTCTTTGCCCGGTCGTATTTCTTGCAGAACAAGTCGTTCGAGTTCAGAAATGCATCAACCAAAATCACGTGAAAGCCATTCTCTCTCTCAGCGTGATGTCAGAAAGATTACCACGTGAAGGGCTGGTGCTGAACTCAAGTAAGCTGTAAAGTTAAGACTTATCGTTGAAATGTTTTCTTTATTTATTTCCTAGCTTTTTTCGTCTAAAAATTTATTTAAATATACATATGTGTGTGTATGCATATATGTGTATAATATACACACACACACATCTTTATATATGTATATCATATATATAAATTATAGACAAAACAGTAAAAAACTTAGAACCAGAATCATAAAGACATGAAAGAAAAGAAATTTAAAGAATTTCTGTAATACTACCTAATATATATATATATATATATTAGTTTATGCTTATTCTTTGTCCCCCTGTTTACCTCGTGAAACGCTTTTTATATACCTAAGCTCTAAATAAGCAAAACGTTTTATGTCATAATATCTTTAATGCCAAACTTCATTTCATATACAATATCTTTCTAGTCTCCTTCCTTCTCTTTCAACACAGGTGTCAGAGTTTTTTTTTTTAAACGATGGAAAAACAAGGCTTGCAACATGACACTTGTTTTATAGCTCTACGAAAATTTAAAAAAGGAATATGTGCAGTAAAATTCCAAGTACCCGGATTAAATGGGAACACATCCCATCAGGGTGCTCCAAAATCCCAATAACTGTATTTTTTTATTGGAAAAATATATATTTTTTCTCATGCAAATGATGGAATTTATTACTTTGCACTTTATTTCGATAATGAGTACACAATTTCAAAACATTTAGTATCTGCATTTCGATAAAACAAAATAAAAATGTATTTTTTCGATAAATTAAACATTGAAACAGTTTATTCACCTAAACACATAGAACATTCTTATTTCAACTAAAACGAAACAATGACATTAATTTTTATTTAAGTAGGCCCTAAAACTTGACACATAATATTGTTTTCATTTCACACACTCTTGCTTAATATGGACATAGGCTGCTTTGCATTATCCGGCAAGCAGTAATTATAATTATATGTTCTCCGAGACTTTTAATAAAAGTGTGCTAAGTTGGTGATAGATAGCGCGTAACTCAGAAACACCTTTTCATGCATTTGGCTGTTCCGAACATACCACGGACTGCCGCAGATTTGTCTTAGGATACAGATTTAGGCTCTTTGTAAGTTGCCTTTTTTGGTACGGCATAATATGTCTATACAGGGTTGGCATAACAAAGGCGCAGTATGGTTTCCTAAATGAATAACTTATTATGAATAGATAAATCGTGGCTCCCGGCAATTAAGGAGAAATGCCTAGTTTTAAAAAGTCTAGTCTAACTTTCAAAATTGTATACTTCCAATTTTTAAAGCACATACTCTTACAATAATTTCGCTGTGACTATTTTGCCGATATGTGACTTTTATAGCCTGACTTATTATAGCTCCTATTTCAGAGGTAATACTAAAAATCGGAAAGCAATCTAAGCAGAAAATAGGGCGATAAAAAAACTTAGATTCTTCGATGAGGTGACCTAAAATGGCTCATAGAATATGAGAACTATGTTTACGAGCATATTATCAGCGATGCTTTCTGAGATAATTAAAATTCAGTGTTTTGTGACGTGAGAGTAAAAATCCTTTCTTATTTGTGCTTCGTATAGCAGCCATTCTAAGAACCTGATCCTTGCCTTTTAGCTTAAGTGCTTGAGTGCTTCCAGCTTCTAAGAAACGTAAACAAAAGCAATTTTTAACTTCGTACCAATATAGTTATTATTCATTATATCATATTTCCAGCTTTTAGGAACCCTAAACAAAAGCAAATTTTAGCTTTATTCCAGTACAGCTATCCTTCATTATGTCAGATGAAACTTTATTAATTAAAAGAGCTTTTGATACCATGGTATTTTTCTTATTCTTAAGACATAGTTCCCAGCATTCCTCTTTTTAACAAGAACTGGCTCAATTTACTTGGAAATCATCAGCTGTGTTTGCTTTAAATTTATGGATGTCTAAAATTGGACTTTCTTGGAAGTTAACAGGTTTCACCATAGCATTTTGTATTTGATTTCTGTTTTCTGTTGGCAAAGAGGCACAGATTAGTGCAGTTCTTAAAATTGATGCGCATATTGCAATACAGGAGGAACGATATTATATTTTCACTGCATACCATTCAATTTTTTTTTCGAACTAATTGAAGTTCTTCATATACGGCGAATGTTAATAATGATTTTTACCTCTTTCATTAGCTGGATTTTATTTGTTTATTTTCATTTGTAAAAAGTGTATTTTGAATACAATGTAAAGTTTTTCAAGTTGACATTTAAGATTCTTATTAGAGGAATTTAATATCTTTTTTGCATAACGATACTCGGAAATCTGGATCAAACATGCGCCAACAAGAGTTATAAAATAGACGAGAAAAGCCAAAGCATTAGTGGATTTAGCCATTTTAGCTTTCCTACCAGCCGTCTTTAGGAAAAGATCCTGCAGCTGAAACGGCGCCTAAGAGGTAAAAACCTGATGCTACCTTCTCAGATGACTGAATTAACTTGTGCAAGTCTCCTTTTCAACATTTGAATTTTTTTCAATTGTAAATGTTTCTAAAGTTTTCAGTTTATTTTGTTTTGCCCGAGTAATACTTCTTTCTTCTCAATAAAGAATTGATGGTTATTGTAACCTGTGATTCTTTTTGTAACTGTACCTTACTCAAACGCTTTAGTTCTCTCAAACGGATTACTTACTCAAACGCTTTAGTAGCGTCCTTAAAGATTTAATGCACACATAATCAGTTCTATTTCAGGTTAAGTATATTTTCACTTTTCAGTTTAGTTAATTTATTTGAATATGGCAAAGCATGCGAAGACACTCTGCCTAAAGGAAGGGATATCTTCGTAAAGTATTTTCTAAGGGAAACTGCCTCATATTCACTTTACGAAAACAGCTAGCCTATTCATCGAACCTGGGTCAAACTACCAGTATTCAGCAGTCTTACCCACTTGGCCATTGGTGGAGCCCTTTTCACTTTTCGGATCTCTGATACTATTTGGTACCAAACACATTAAAAAAATTTCCATGTAAATATGTTCCATGAATAACAGGTGTATCTCTTGACATTATTTTTTTCAGTTATTTAAATGGGTTGACCAAAATGTCATATCCTTAAGAACCAATTGACCAATATACCATATCCTTAAGAATAAAGTCTAACGCCTACTACGGTTTGGGAAACAAAAAATTTGGTTTGTCTCATAAGTTTGTTTATGTCTCAAATTACAGTCTGGAATGCCAGCAAGCACCGTTTATACAATGATTATATTTATAATAAAATCATCCAGGTTCTTAAAAATATGCCATTTTTTCTTTCAACGTGTGAATGAAATTCTGTTACGCAGACTGAGAAAGGACTACCTTCTAAGCAACAGTTTTGTCATTTGTGGACGAATTTTATAAAGTTATTGAATTTCATACGGTATGTAAAATATTTGGTAAAATGCTTTACGTCATATTTTATTCTTGTTCTCTCAAAGAGTTTTTAAGAGCTAATAATCTCCTTTTTATTTCAAAGTATTTTGTCTGCAGAAAATAACAATGTTACTGAATCTAGGAATGTTATAATACTGCCCATAACTAATACTGATAATAAATAATATAAAAATAAAATAAAAAAATGAAAGAACTAAAGAAGTAAGGAATAACTAACTAAATAAAAGCCTTATTCATGAAATTACTGAAATTCCGAGAAGGTAAGTAACATTTATCACAAGTTATCATAATATGATTAGTTCAGTATTTTTCCCATCTGGAGAGATTTTAGTAATTAATAGCGATCCTAGAAAACTGATGAAGTGTCAGGAAAGGAACAGAACATGACTTTGCGGCCAAATGATACTGCTTTTCCCTTTTAAAAAAACTTAAACAAAATTTCGGCCTTTCTCTCGAAATTCAGGTGGATATCTAAAACTCGAAGTTATTTTAACATTTTTTTTTCTTTTAATTCAATTGATACACTGAGTCTTGCTATTTTACTACACAAGAAAATATTACAGCAGTTATCTTTATTTCTGATTAGCAAAGAAAACTAAAATATAGAGCTGGAAAATTCTATAGAATAGTTCGGCGTGATTCTGTATGATATGAATTATGACGTAGTATGGACCAATACATGATTCTATATTGTATATTCCCTAATGCAGAGCCAATCGCTCAGCCCTAGTAGTTCGGTCCGAGGTTCGAATCCCGCGAACCGGTTGGCTGCATGAGCGTTTTCCTCATGTGTAAAGTGTATACGACCGACTTTTCCTTAGAAAGTCCTCCACGAAGGCATCCCTCCCCTTAGGCAGATAGCCCTCGAGTGCTTTGCCATAATCGAACAAACCAAACACTAACGCAGAAATGATGTAAATAGCCGTCATGCATTCCAGCCACACTCCCATCCTTTGTAATTATTACACGCTGTCAGTAACTATAATGCTTAAAAAATCAAACGATTCTATCACGAAATTTAAGCATAAGAGTTAAGAACATTTTTAATTAATTAGAAAAAGGATGAAAATGTTCATTAAATTTCTAACTGGATATGTCACAAATTCATTATATTTTAAACTATATCAGTTAGATATATTATTAAAAAATAAGGATTTAAATTATTAAGGAAAACGTTTATTGCTTTTAAATCGCAGAGACTGTTAAGCAGTTACAGATTGATTAAATCTGAAGGATAAATTAAAGATCTTATACTTTGTTGAATAGCAGCACTCCAAAAACCGATTATTTACGAGGCCGGAGGAAGGCAAATTTTGTTCCACATGTTCATTGATTATAATAATGTCAGGTAATGGTCCAAGACATTTAGAAAGACATCAAATGTGTCTTATGTCCAAAAAAAAAAAAAAAAGAATGATATATATATAGAATGATGAAAAAATTAACAAATAGAAAAAAAGGTGCATATTTGAAGGAAAATTTGTTTTCAAGCATGCAGATAATAACTATTAATTAATTCAAATACAACATTAAAAAAAATTAATTTCTTCTATTGCCAGGAAAAAAACACAGAAATTTCCCATTCTAACTTTAAGACCTAAAGCATAAAGATTACTGATTTCCTAGGCATAATAACGAATCATTTCCTCCTCTAAATTTCCATATAACCTTCCTGGCACAAACGCACTGCACACTCCCCTCTCTTCCTTCTTTAGCGCGAGAAGTTTGCGAGTGCTGCTGATCAAACAAAAGACTTCCGCTCTTAGATGACTGCCAGGCCATCTCAAAGTAACAGTGTTTATTTTTCTGTTTAACTCTTTAAAATCATATTCAACACTTTACATCGACGTTTCGAAATGTTTCCATTTGTTTCTGTAACACATTTCCTTTTCAGTGCTTTCAAAGCAATTGCAGTCCTTCTTTCGGGAATTAGTACTTATACAAACCGATATCCTTCTCCCTATATAACGCCCGTTGTGCCTCTTTTCCTCCTACAGAAAAAATTGTGAAGGTAGTTTCTGTTTTACTTAAGAAGTTATTTTATAAGAATCATCTTACAACTGGGTATTCCAGTAATTATCCCTATGCAGTCGAACTTCGGTAAGACGAAACTGAAGAAAGTTTTGATTTATTTGATTATGACAAAGCATTCGAAGACCTGTCTGCTTAAGTGGCAGGAGAGCTTCCTGGAGGACTTTCTAATGGAAACTACTGGTATTTATGTCACACATGGGAAAAACCACGAAAACGCCTATGCAGCCATGCCTGGAATCGAACCTAGGTCAAACTACCAGAGTTCGGCGACTTTATCGCTCGGCCGCTGGTAAGCCAAAGGGAAGAAAGCTGAGAAGAGGGAAGAAACTTATTAATCTAAAAACTGTCTTCTTAAGAAAGGTAATATCAGCTTCAAACAGAACATCACAACTTGCCGCCCAAGCGGGATAGTGGTTAGCGACGCTGATTGCCGTACCGAAAGGTCCTGGTTCGTATCCCGGAGGGGGCTTGGATGTTTATAAATGCATAGTGTCTGTGCTGCATGGGAAAACTCTAAATATACGGCAAGCCGAAAGTTCTCTCAATAGGTTGGTGGTAGAGGAAGAGGGATGAGAAGCCCTCGGATCCGTGCCCCGCCCCCCCCTCGAGGTGCTTTCCTTCAAAATTTTAGGCGGAACTGAGCAAAGTCATATTGTCACCTGTATAGTGGCCAAGACTCTTCTTAAGGACAGACGCAATCCTTGCCACGATGAGTTTCGTGGGCTTTTTTGAAATCAAACAAGGGAGATTAGATACTACAACAACAACATCGCAACATTATGTTCGATTTACCGAACATTTTTATCAATGCATTTGACGCTCTGAATAGCAGTACAAGAAAGAACAATTAACAGTGATTTAAACATAGTTTCTCAAATTCAATTTAACTGGGCTCAATTTTTCCATTTTATATACATACGTAATACGTTGCTTGCACTAATTTTTTAAATGCGTAGAAACTCATCTTTTGTAACTATAGGTGGTAATGAAAGATTGTTTTGGATTTTTTTTTCCTTCCACTATTGTCTTTTTCGACATTGGCCACAGTCCTTCAGGCATAAGGCGTTCAGGCCTTACTTAGGAGTTTCCTTGACAAGCCTGAAGTAGTGGCCATTTTATTGTGAAGGCACCTAATAGGCGAATTATCGTTACCTCCTATGAAGGGACGGACAGTGTCAACCATGCCTTCTCCGGGATTCGAACCCGGGCCCTACTGTATCGTACTCGGCTACCCTAACCACTATACCATTTGGGATTAATTTGTGATAAACAAGCATTGCGTAACTAATTTAACTATTTAAATATTTGTGGCGGAATGTGTTAAACAAAAAATCATGTATTTTGAAAATTATAAATGACTGACTTTAAGATAGTTATATATTGATATGAATGAAATTTTTAATTTATAAGAACACTGCAATATATAGTGAAAAATTAGAAGAATGTTTTCTTCACAGTCCATTGAGAAAAGTTTGTATCATGATTAGTGACGTGAAAGGCGCCGATATGAAATAACGCGACACAGACTACAGTAGCGGAACAATTTTCAGTGTGATTATTCGATATGAATATCATAGATTAGATGTTTTTAATTTGTTATCGCTTTTCCTTATAATCCAACCTAGTTTTAGTTGCAAAATCTACTAAAGCTAACCTCATGCACGAACTTATACAAATATTTCGCCAATTTGTTTGCACTATGTTAAAAAAGAGAGGATTCTAAAGCAATGATAAATCCCCTTTTTCAGACAGGCATGATCTAAGTTGCTTTTGATATTTCTTCATAATATAAAAAGAAAATACAAACCAGGCCATTAAAATTTCAGTAAAATTGCATGGAAAGCCTTGAAACATCTTACCTGGGGGCTTACGTTTCATTTAAAGTGCGGTCCACCAGCGGCGAGGGTAAAATCGCTGAACACTGGTAGTTCCGACTGGGGTTTGATTTTCAGGCGAATGGGTTGGCTGCATGGGCGTTTTCGTGCTTTTTCCTATGTGTAACGTGTATACGAGCCAGTTATCCTCAGAAAATCCTCCACGAAGACATCCCTTCCCTTAGGCCGGTAACTTCAGTGTGCTTCGCCGCAATCTATTAAACTTCAAACCTCATTTAAAGTGTTTGCATGTTTACGTTTCAATCGAGCAATCAAACTTCTGCCGCAAGACGTTTGCTTATTATAAAACAAAATCTACACCCGAGATCAGGGAAGAAAACTATCAGTTTTTTATTTCAGAAATGGGCAAGGCAAGTATTACCTTCAATTTGTTTGTGTAGCCAATTCAGGTATGTAAGTAATATTAAAGTAATCATTTTAGTTTCGGGACTGTGATAAATAAGCGTGTTTTCTGAAAAGCAAAGAAATGTATATCTTAGTTTATTTGAACAGCAATTAATATTTCAATTGTAAACACCGTTTTAAATCTATCATCTTTAAATCTGGCAGAAATTCAATATTTTCATTCAAAATTTGATTGGGACGTATTCATAATTTTCTTCTCACTGGAAAGCAATTGAATAGCATCTTAAAATCATAACAACTTCAGATATATTTTGGAAAAGTTTTGAAAAAAGCATCTTAAGTATGCCATATTTTGATCTATTGAAGCAGCGGAAAGCAAACACAATAAGTGCAAGAACATATAAAGAAATTAGTCAGATGAAAATTATTGCCACATGTGGGAAAAAATGAACGCTAAATCTGTCACGTGCCCAGTGTAATGACCGTAAAACAATGGGCATAAATGGAAAATTAGAAGCCAATGTCCTATGTGAAGATAGTTTTAGAACCATTGTTTCCCGATCCAAGAGTTCATTAATTATATTTTCCCAAGCTGCATAAAACACATCAAAGAGTGAGAAAATGATTTAGAAGCGTATTTGATGAAAATGTTGAATTTCTTGGGAAGTTTTTATTTCATCTCAGTACTTACATTAGAATTACGTTTCCTGTTTGGTCAAAAATGAATGTCTGGCACAGAATTACGTTTCCGCTTTGATCAAAAATAAATGTCTGGCAATTTTTTAAATTTAATTTAATTATCAAAAGGACAAGAAAAGTCGTTACATCGAAAAGCTAGTGAACTTTATGATTTTGAAGGTCAGGTCTTTGCAATTTCGACACAATTTAAAATTTTGGTTGTGAAGAACGAAATAATGATGAATAGCAGTGATCTACGTATAGTGTTTTAAATAAAATTTCAACATTTTAAATTAAATCCTAAGGGAACTGATAAATGGGTGGAAATTTTAAGAAGGAAAAAAATTCTGAGTGTTATTGCTGTATTATTAAGTGTTTCTGGGTTTACTGGTTTTCTGCAACAGCTTAAAATACAAGTTTTCTACACAACTTTTTCGAATTACCTTCAAAAGGTTTACATTTGTATGTATATAAATAAATTAAGGAACTTAAAACTAATTAAATAAATGAATAAAAATGAAATGGTGTATAATCCCTTTCATGCCTTTGAATGAAATTTATTCTTACTCACGAACAAACTCTTCACGTCATGCCCGCATAAAAATAACATATTTCTTTAAGCACATTTTAAATGTGAAAATTAAACGACGCCTGAAAAAATCTACGAGTGTTAAATTATAAGATGCTTTTATTAAGGTGCATGATAATTTAAGACAGCAGTACAACTTCCACTATAATCTAGACGTATGTACTAAAACTTAATGGTGCAGAGCCGTTATTATTTTGACTGCTTTTGCCTTGATGTGATTAAACTTCTTTCACATTTTAATGAAATATTCTACTGTCTGTTTTTCGTAGAAGTATCAATCCCTTTTCATCCTCATTCTCTCTGGTTAGTTTGTACAGATATTAGATAACATTTTATTTTAAAGTCGAAAACTGTGCAGTGTCGTCCTTAGGACTCTCACTCCGGACCTTCCGATTGCTAGGAGAATGTCCTTCCAATTGCATTTCAAAGGCAAGATGTGGGAAAGGAGAAAATGCCTTACATTCTTCCCCACTTAACCCTTCAGGTCCCAAATTACTTTATTTTTTGAAAAAAGAGTTTGAAACATTTTTGTTATATTTCTTTATGCGTGAGGAACATCTCATATTAAATTTTTAGAGAAATGTTGTAAATTTTTCATTCCTTTTTTTTAAATTTAAAATTGGAACTTAAAATTCCCATTGAGGCATAATTTTATAGGTATAAAGAGGTGTTAGTAATAACTAGGCTAAATAAAATGAAAAATTTAATAATTAACTCATTTTATCGTTTTAATTAAAAATTTATTATCCCCTAGAACAGAATAATCCTTTTTTATTCAAAAATGTCCTTCATTGCGGCAATCATAAAAACAGTTCTTTTTTTTTCATTTACATGGTGGAACATTTTGCATAAGGAACATTCAGAATGCAACTTTGATTCAATTTGCTTTGATGAACATAATTAACAAACACTCTAGACCAGCGGTTCTCAACCTTTTGACTAAGGCGTACCACCTAAAGAAAAATCAAAAAACTTTAATACCACCACTGTATTTTACAATGAATATTTTTCAGTTTCTGAAAAGAAATATTAAATTATTTTTTCCATTTGCACAACCTATTGTCTATTTGTTTTAAATATGCACATATTAAAAATTGGTTACCATTTTAATTACCAAAATTTAAGTTATAATACTTTAATTCTAAAATTTGCTGTGAAATCTGGACCCGTTTCAGAGAAATCAATTTGTTTATGGCTGGTCTTATTTCACTTAGTTTTAACCGTAAATTAGGATCCACTTTGAATTTTGTTCTGTATTTATTTTTCAAGTATACCGTTTAAGAAAATCCTTGTTCACGCAAATAGGTTGCGCAAAAAGCTAACAGAAATTTAATAGCTTCATTTGAAATGGTTTTAAACTCTTTTTCTCGGTTCAGCCGAAAGTTAAGAAGTGTGTTATTTTTGAAATTTTCAGTTAGAGTTCGCTCGCAGGAAATTTCTATCAATTGTTCTTTTTCTTCAAGAGATATTTTAATTTAATAGTTAAAAATACTTTGTTTGTTTGCTTACCACCTATTTTTCTCTTGCGTACCACCGGTTGAGAATCGCTGCTCTAGATTTAACAAAAACTGGCTAATGTGCTTCTTTATTTTGTATTGTAATATCGTCAGATGCCTAAAACTTGGTACCCTACTTTTCGGTGTAGATGGTATCTCAGAGGGCTCAGTCGAGAAACTTGGTCTTCCTATTTTCCTGGGAACAGTAGATGACATTGCAATGAATCCTTGTGTCACTTTTCTTTTGTACAAAAGTAGTGGCAGTCTCACTGCCAGTTCTCAATGTACTGTATACTAATGACAAAAGCGTTTTCCCAAAAAAGAGTGCTGCCACCATTTTTAATGCAAAGGGGCAATTTACCCAGAAGGACTATTAATTTCGTTTTGGTCATTTTGCGTTGATTCACTATAAATGTGGGTTCACTTTTCAAATTGTTTCCACCAAATATTAGAGCCCTGTATTATATTTAAAGAAATTAAATAATGAAGAATCTGCATAAATGTATGTATGTTTCTCGCAATGTGATAAAGCAACGGTACCTAGAGCCATCAAATTTTGAATAACGTACGTATCCAACCAACTGGAAGCCCAAATTTGGAATTTGTTTTATTATCTATTTCATAGTTTGTAAAACTTTAACGATTTTTTATCAACAAAGTCGACGATTTAAAAGCGAGCAATAGCAACACTGTACGGAAGGAGAGGAAACATTTTTATCTCCAGCGCGCGAGACTGTGTATCGAAAATTCTAAAGATATGCCCATTTTAAAATTATTTTGCGATATTGCTGTCGAACTGAATTTTATGATTTAAGTGCGAAGAACATCATATTTAATAAATAAATGTAACATACAAAACCTTAAAAAAAAACCGTCCCTTTGGGGGTAATGTAAAATCTGAAAGGCTTTCAGATTTTTCTTTTTATTTATTATTTTCCATCTGCAACATCTAGTTGGGAACCGTCCTTTTTTGGGTTCTTTGAACAGTACATGTCTGTTTTCCATGATAATTTGACAGGACGATCGTCTCCCTATCTGATATAAGAAATCCCTTAGCTTGTACTACTTAAGTCAAAATCACCTCTTTTCAAAGTTTTATCTTGGGCCAGAATTAGCAAGATTTTACGACTGCTTCTTGTTGTGCCACATTCACTTATTCCAACAGATTTTAAATACTCAAGAAATTCAAATGACGAAAAAAAGTGGAAATAGGAACGAAAAATGTAAATATAAAATGTATAAAGGAAAACTTAAATGTCTAAATTAAATGAAAAATATAATAATTTAATTCAAAAATTAAGCCTGACATTTGGAAGAAGAAAGTATGCCAAATAAAAAGAATCAAATAAAGACTAAAATATACAATACTTTTAAATGCAAGGCCTCAAAGTCCCAGGGGAACTCCGCAGTCCCGCAGGAAAAATCTTTCCTTACTCAAGAAAAAATAAAGTTTTGATTCTCAAAACTTCATTTTTTCTTATTCAAAACTTAATTATAGCATTAGTGAAATATATTAGACCATAAAAATATGAGAGATTTATCTCTAATTAATCAGCGATAGCACTTCCTCCGAAATGACCGCTTTAAACAATGTGTTAGAGCTAAACAGCCCTGTAAATCTTTACCGTAAAAAACAAGCTCCTGCTGCCTACTGATTTTGGTAAATAAAAACTTAAATTAGAGACTTTAAAGCAGCAACGGGATCTTACCGACAGTTTAAGTCCTATTGGGCTATTTTATTGATAAAGGGGATTGGGGAGGAAGGGACAAAGTCGCTAAATATTTGTGATGATTAATTATGGCCCACCACCTTTTACTTCGTTCACCACTGTAGATATTAGTTATTTTATTTCCAAGTCATGAAGCCGAAAAGTGTGCAGTGTACCTTTCGCTGGGATTCGAAATCCGGATCTCTCGACTGCTGGCCGAACTTGCTTTCCGGTTACACTATGAAGGTACGCAGTAAGGTTGGTTTTTTTTTTTTTTATTTGATTACGGCAAACTACACAAGGACTATCTGGCTAAGGGTAGGGATGACTTCGTGGAGGACTTTCTAATGGAAACAAGTCGTGTACGCGTCACACATAGAGAAATTCACTGTAAACGCCCATGCAGCCAACCCGTTCACCGAGATTTGAACCCCAGACCGAACTACTAGTGTTCAGGGGATTTACCGCTTAGCCGCTGGTGGGCCGGCACGCGTTAAGGAGACAGAAAATGTCTTACAAGTTGAGTTGTACTGTACTAAAAATGGGTAATGTTTGCATTACAAAGTGTGTTTCAAAGACTGAGAGACTAAATATCTTTTGAACGATTGAAGGTAGACCTTCTCTTGTACGATAGAAGGTAGTTCTCTTTTAAGAAATTAATTAAATAAAGTAAGCTTTTGGCGTAAAACAATTTTTGGTGAGCAACACTTCTTAGCAAAAGTTACGAAATTTTAATTTTTGTGCGATCTCCTACGTTGAAAGTTCCAAACAGTAAGTTTCTATCTTATTAAAGAAGATGTGAATAAATTTCATTGAATACAAAACTTCAAGTTTTAGCATTTCTAGAAGAGCTAACTGAAACCAGTACTTTTAAATTAAAACTTTCTAACGCAAAAGTTGTCTTAACTTGGTATACGTGGGTATCTTTGGTAACAACATTCATGTACGTTTCCCCAAAATTTTAATTAATGCATATTTCGGGGAATTTTGACTATTTAAAGTGGTATAAAAATCGAATTTCTTTTGTTTTGCTAATTCCGGTATTGGAAAAAGCGTTTTTCGTTTTTGTCCTAGGAAATCCATGTATAAAAACTGAAGTTGAGTAAATTTTTAATAAAATATATCACGTGACAAAAAGTTACCGTAGTCTAAAGGCCTAACTTATTGTAATCGGTTCATAAGTTGAAAATACAGATCTAAGTCCAATCATTTCAATCGTTTTGAAACGCCTTCCACAACACATTCTGAAGAACTTAAAGCCATTAATTTCTATAATTACCTCGCATCGTATTTTTGCCTTACGATCAGTTTATAGTGCTTCCTTCAATAAGTTAGCAATCGCTTTCGTTTCGCAATTATCATCTTTAATGGTCATAAGAAAAACTTCCAAAGAATATTTTGGAATTTAAAATTAATCTAATCGGTTATTGTTCACCATGTATTGAAATGGCTTATATAGAATCGTTTCATTTTTTTTAACTCGTTTGATATGGTTGTTCTGGTCCATAAAGTTCAATTTAACCTTCATTAAAATTCATCTAAATATGTTCAGCTTCTTCATTGGCGTCTCCCAAGATAGCACTCTTATTTAAATGAGCAGTATCTCAAGTTGCAAGCAGGACAACGGGAACTTAATAGCCATATGAAGTTTCACGCATTTCTTGCCATTTTTCACTGTTATTGTGTTAGACATACTTCGGAAATATTTTTTCTTCCTCTCCCTTAGTAACAGAAACTAACTGGTTGTTCAAAGTCTTCAAATTTGATAAAATAAATAAATGAAATAAAATAAAAAGTGATATTCATCTTTAAGACGAGATAAAATGTGCAGACAGATGAACCATTCAAAAATTAGCTAAAATCTTATAACAGAGAGTACGAAACGTAATACAGGCTTCATAAATTTCTACAGATTTGAAGCCAGAACACACACTGAAGTCTATGTCGTGCAATTACGATCATCCTATAAATTACTTCGGCGTTTTCGTAGTTTTCCCCATGTGTAACGTGTTTATGCTAGCCAGTTTCCCTTACGAAGTCCTCCCCGAAGGAATCCCTTCCCTTAAGCAAATTAGCTCTCAAGTGCTTTGCCATAATCGAACAAACCAAACCAAACCCATGAATTACCACTCTGAATATACCTTCTCGCCAATGTCAGAAACACAAACTTGATCGCAAAATAGGTAATTACAACAAAATAACAATCAAGAGAACTAGACAGCAAAGCAGATCGTTACACGCAGTAAACTTTCACAAAGAAAACCAGAGTTCAATTCATTATCTGGCATGCGTTCCAAAATTCAGTTCATTATCTGATGACCCTTTATAATAATAGAAATGTCAGTATATGCCATCGCATGGTATTAACAAGGATAATAAAACCTCTTGTGATAACAAATGCTACAGCTGCAAAAGTTCATGTCGGAGTTTTGGATAATTATGTGATTTGCAAAGCGTCGTAGTTTATTTTCCCAGTATTATAGCGTCGTAATCTGTTTTTTCGAAGTATTCCAGTAAATTAATTCTACAAAAATAAGGATTGTCGAATTTGGCGACACATAAAAACTTCCCTTAGGTTTAGAATATTTCGTATCCAATTATAATGCACGTGTGTATACATATGTCCAGATAATCCAGATATAAACATTCATTAATTTATGTTTTTAGCGCTTATTATTTTATGAAAGTTTTGAAATTTTAATATTATTTTAAAAAATTACTACCATTTAATTAATGCTTGTTTTACGCTTATTTATAATTTATTTGAATTACTAAATTTGCTTTTAACTTAAAATTCTTACATACATACATATATATATATATACATATAACTTACTGTAAATAATTACATTTATGTTAACTTGGATACTGTTATTATTTTAATTATGTGTGTGTGTAACATATAAAATGTGAAAGAAAATTACTAACTTTAATTAGCAGTAGTCCTTTTAATTTCTCATTTTAATTTAGCTATGTCCCCTTCCTGGAATCTAAACGGCTTCACTTGAAAAACTAATCAGTACAATGCCATCTTTAATCCTGCAATGCGGTTAGCTGATGTCCAATCACTGTTCAAAAATTTAAACAAAGGATTCATCTCTATAAATACTCTTTGCTTAAATACTTACTCTCTTTTCCTGTTTTCCTCCCGCTGTACGTATGCCTGTTACTTATTCCTCTGCTTCAGCCATTGTCTAATGATGTAATCTGTTTTATAATATCGTGGAGGGTGCTCATTGCATCAAAAATGATGTGTGAACATGTTTATGCTCATCAAGAATATCCACGAACAAATGAAAATGTGTTTTTGGTCACGCCTGCCTTCCTTATGTTATCTTGTGTATCTACGTTATCAAAATTATCACATACTATATATGACAGACGCAGCCCATACCATGATTCATGGAGTGACGGAGCTTGGCTGATAAGAGATGTTAGTCGCACAGGCCGATTTAACATTTCTTTATTCTTGAGAAACACATAAAATGAATTACATGGGATAATAAGCGCAATCTGCACGCTCATTCTTGATCACACTCATGCCTTCTCTGCGTCTTATAACGATTAATTTCGATGGAGGAATTAGCAGCAGGCAGCAACATGTTGGCAGAAGAGCACCAAAAGAGAGGACGCAGAGTGTTCAAGAAGACATTTCCGTGCAGAATGATTTGGTTTCGGTTAACTTTTATTTTGATTGGTTAATTTTAAATTTTGGCTCACAAATTTGAAACTATTATAGTTTGAAGTATGACGTAAATATCTGCGTCATTAGCCTCATGCAAGGACCGTATGACATGGATTAATTTTGAAATCACGCAGTTTAGAGCCATATATTATAAGCTGTTTTAGGACAAAAGGGGGAAATAATGAAATTAAAGTGAAGCGTAAAAAGACTAAGTTAGCATTTCAAATTAAAGTTAGCATTTTGATTCAGGCATACACTGCTCGACATTGAAAATGCAACACCAAGAAGGAGTGGTCAGAAATTTATGCAAATTTTAGAGTAGACGCACGTCACTGAGTTATGCGAATGATGTGAAATGCGCAACTCTCCGACGCACGTGGAGTAAAATATAAGGGAAGAAACGTGCAGAATGGGCAATATTCGTGTCGTTATTTCTGCCAGACGAATTAGCGAAGAAAGTTGGTTTTTGTTCAGGAGGATACGTGTAATAGGAGAGAATGCCAGGCCGCCGTCAACGAAGGCACTTTCACCAGATAGACGATTTTACAAGGAGGGGTATGGTGATCGGACCGAGACGGGCGGGTTGGTCCTTACGTCAAATTGCAGCATCATTTTGAAATAAAGGTCACTTATTGCTGTTTGTTGTCTCTGTCTTTTTTTCCAAATTTCATCGCTTTCTGACACTCCTTCTTGGTGTTGCATTTTCAATGTCGAGCAGTGTATTTTATCTCACATATTTCTTTTTTGAGTATGGAGTTTATATTCGCTTATGTTAGTCAGAATGGAAGCATGATTACAATTATTTCAGCTCTAAATGTTTATTACAGTAGATATAGATCGCTGTATATATATATATATATATATGTGTGTGTGTGTGTGTGTGTGTGTGTAGCATATGTAAAATATGCAAAGCGAACTTCTAATTTTAACTGACGATAGCCTCTCTATTTTAATTTGGGTGTTCCCTTTTTCTGTACTAAAAATAGTAATTGTTAATAATATATCAATCTAAACTGCGTCATTTCAAATTAATCCATATCATAAGATCTTGTGTACGCTGAAATGCAGATATCTTTTACCCAATCACTGAATAGGATTTCTATTAAAAACAGAAACTTTTCAACGAGCTAAATAAAAATTTCCCCAAAATGTAAAAAAAGTTATTGACACATTAAATGAGGCTCAGCAAAATTTTATCCCAGATTTTCGCGTTAAGTGGTTTAGATATATGTGTACTTAGATGTTTTTAGAACTTTTATGCATTAAGCTTCATTTCTCATTTAAAAACTAAATCATAACGTATATTACGAGGGTAGCGTTTCCATGGAACTCAGACAGTAAATATGAAAATTGGTAATCTGAATGGGGATTTAAAATGTGTATATATATATATAAAATCATTAACTCTAAAATTAGTCCCACAAATGACCAAATTTATTTTTAATTGCTAATTAAAGGAATAAAAAAAATTAATTTTATGCAGAGTATTAGGTTTTTAGAGGTCAGGAAACGTGAAGAATTAACTTTGCCCTTGCCGAGATTTGAACCACGTATCTTCCGCTGCTAACTGTACTAGTGAGCACATATGAGGAAATGCGATAATACCTGAGATGCTATACCCTCTAAAGGGCGAATGGGAACAGGTACGGAACACAATCTGCCAAATCCAGGCTGTAACGAATTTTCGTCCACATTTTAGTTAGAGCGTCATTGTAGAGACTATTATGCACTTCGAACGAAAGAAAAAATTCAGCTTTGTTCTCGCTGGGATTCGAAACATGGGCTGTTCAATGCTAAATACTTACATTACAAAAGTACGCACGGGGGAATGCAATAATTCCTTATAACTTCAAGAATGACCTATGCTAGCCACAGTGAAACCTAATTGCTTTATTATATTAAATCTCTAAATATATTCGATATTGTTTCCTTCTTACATATTTTTCTAGTATTTTAGGAAGCTATAAATAATCAAAGCAAATTATTTATTTTGGGCCCGCTCCTCCGCCTTCCCCCCAAAAAAAAGAATGGAATAATGGGTATTACTTAAATTTTTTGGTTTACGCTGAATATTTACCTTAATTCGTAAAATAAAGTAAATATTTATTATCTCGCTTTTTTGGTTTCCACTTAATGATGTATTACGAAATGAAATTAATATTTTTGCCATGTATCTATACATCCTGCCTAATAAATAGTGCACGTGAATTAAGGCTTTTCGCCTAAATTTAAAACAAAGTATATTAGTAATTCAGAGCGGAAAAACTTATCTTACTTATAAAACTGTACTTCCCTATGATGTAAGTATTTTATAAAAGTATTTACATCTACCTTGCTGAAGTTTTGGAAATCTGGTTTTGATAGAAAATACAGTGGTTTTACAGGCAGTTAAGTTGCAATGTATATATATTTGTCATTTCTGCAGTACTGTTAATAAGGATAAAATTCCACGACTTCTGTTATTTTTCGAATACCATTCATATAATGATCAGAGGTCTCTGGCATATTGGCGAGTTATTTTCTCTAATTTGGGTCTCTACCATTTTATTAGCAAACTGTTTTCAAGCGTATGATGCAAGTGATGATGAAAACATCGTAAAGAAAACAGCGAAAGAGAAATAGGTCATATTATAATAACAACACATAACGAAGGAGCAGAAGAATATCACAAAACAAACAACATAATCATCTCTTGGCGATGACGTCACTGAGCTAACGTTTTATGATTCAATAACTTTCAAAAATACGTTTGCTTTTGTAATTGTGTTGACTAGAAGATGCGGAAAGAAGAAAAAAGACTTTGATCCACCTCTTAATTCGTTACTAATTTAGGAATGTATTTTTGTAAACTATTTTGAAATTGCTTTATAATCAGACATATAATTAAATAAGAATTAATAAGTTCTGAGCCATGGCTGTTTTTCATATTGTAAGGTATTTCTCCCGCCTTCTTAGCATGCTTTCGTGGTATAATGGTCAGCACATTCAGCGCATATTCGAGAAGTCCGTGTTTCGAGTCCCGCCGAGGGCATTGCTCATTTTCACATCTTTTCTGCTTTCAAAGGTCCTAATGTCTCTACAGTGGGGGCCGAACTAAAAAAGGTAATGGGGGATGATTCGCCACAACTGGGATTTGGCAGTTGGGTCCCCTAATCCCCAGTCATCCTTTAAAAGGGGGAGTATATAAGGCATTTCTCCCGCCTTCTTAGCATGCCTTCGTTGTGTAATGGTCAGCAGACTCGGCGCGTTTCGAGAGGTCCGTAGTACGACTCCCGGCGAGGGCATTGCTCATTTTTCATGACTTTTGCTTCAAAAATACCTAATGTCTTTACAATATATGATTTCATTTCTTCCCTTATAGATAAAAAAGGTGAATTTTCACGCAAACTATTGCAAAGATAACATGCAAGTTTTCACCTAAGAACGTACACTTATAATTAATAATTATTTGAATTCGGTTGATTGTGGAACCAAAATTGTTCTCATTTCATGTACTATAACAAAATTCCAGCGATTTTTCATAGCTTACTACAATTATTTCTGCTAACATTTTTTAATGACTACTTTTGCATGCAGATTCGAGCAAACGCTCACTTAAAAGTTTTAGTTTCTGCAAAATACTAAAGACATCTAGAGATTTCCATTTTGTCTCCTTATTGATAGACAGGCGATTGTTATTAAATTTAACTTTATGGCATAAAAAATTATGAATAATATATTAACAGTAGCGTTTGTTTTACCGGCTAGCTGAAAACTGCAAGTAACTGACAAAATTTAAAATTTGAAAATAAACTTTTTGCATCCAACAAAATAAATTTAATTAAAGCACAGACACTGCATAAAAGAATTACATTACAAAATTAATAAAAGTAACACAAAGAAATTTACTCTTAGACAATGGGAAAAAGTTTTTGTCCATACAAAAATCCGCCGAAACTCGAACGTCGTTGAGTTGTTAATTGTTTTTAAAATCATCCGCTAGAGTGGCGCTGCAGAAAATAGAGGCTTTTTTCTAGCGTTTGGTTACACGGTTGTTTTACTGTTACGTTTTCATGAGCTTCAAACCACAAACCACATATAAGTTCATTTAGTTTACGATAGGTTGCTTATTTTTTTATAGGTATAAATATAAATTTTACATTTCTCAGAAACATCTTGGTTATACAGTTTTGTGAGAAGTTAAACTATTTGGATAAAAATAATTTAAATAATAAAACTGTATTAAATAATAAATAAAATAAAAAAAACTAAAAAACCGTAAGAACATTCATCTTAAATAAGCCCAAAGCTTTGTTAATTTATTTAATTATTAAATGAAAAAATAGAAAGAAAATTTAAAGCAAACCTGCTAACAGAATATCAGGTAATTTAATTTCAAAGATTTTAACTATTGATAAAGGACACAAAAAAAATTCAGATCATTCTAGGTTATAATTATTTCTAGAATTTTTCTTTCATTAATAATTCTAAGTTAAAAATAAAAAATGATAATTACTGGTATCGAGTGATTCAACAAAAATGCAAATTAGAGGTCTCATACTCTTAAATTATTTTTATCTTTAAAAATAAGTTCTATTATATGGTTAAGTACAGGAATAGAACATTTTCTTTTCCATCTTTCAGCTTATTAAAGAAATTTTGCTAAAAGAAAATAAGTTTTAGAAGTTTTATTTTATTTACTTTTTTAACTTTAAATGTGTATTTTAGAGATGCTTTATTGTTACTATTATAAAACTCTGAATGAAGTGCCTGTAAAAGATTGCAATATTTTATCATCGTTTTAATTGCAGTCGCAAAACTCTAAATCAAAGCTTTCCAAACGGAGGCCTCAAACAGCTTCTTTTCCTATTTTCAGTTATCTTTATTTAAATAGAAGGGCAGATTGACTGTTCTATACATAGAGCCCAACTCTAAGAAATTTGGCAAGGTAATTTCCTTCTTATTTAGTTTTTGCTAATTATCGTGTTTTTTTCGCATTTTTTAATGCAAAATAAATACTAAGTCTGAACATCAAAACGTTTGAAATGTATTTGCAACTGATATATAGGCCTTTCAGAATGTACGTTTCGAAAAGTAGGGAGAAAAAGGAAACATAATAATCAAATTTCTCTTCGAAAGTTAAAGAAAAAACTGTGAGCTGCATATCTTTATTATTATTTTTACGAAATATTACTTGAGCGAAGGGGTCCTTGAAAATATGGCAATGAATTCCCAGGCGTGTCATATTCTCTATTTTATTACGAAGCTTGAAAACTAACCGAGAAATCTGAATTTATAAACGTATAACGTCTTGCGTTCTTGGAAGCATAAAATGTATGAAACGTCTAAAGCTTTTTATATGCATTTTAATTCATTTTCAACTCTTCATAAACGTTTTCATTTTCACTAAAAAAGTTCCGCTTGTTAGGCTTAAGGTAACAATGGTTTCTGTATTCCCATTTTGGTCCTAGCTAAGGATGGGGTATATAACTTTTTGTTTTAGCTTATTTGCTTTCCTTTTTATTCTCTTATACTCCTTTTATATTTATAATGCTAATTAAAAACTATTGCGTAGACAGAATTTTCAGTGATAGCATTTGATTGAACAAAGGTGTACTGCTCTCGGATACCTACATATACCATTCTCAAGCAATTTCCGGTGCTTCATTTCGTTGAGAGTTTATTCTTATTTAATGGTTTCTTGACGACGCTAGTTTGCGATTTTTACATTACAAAAAGTGCTAGTTTTACGATCTTTATAGTGACAGCTAATTTGATTTTTGGTTACCTTGCCCCCCCCCTAAAATTTAATTTTCCTTTAAAGGTTAAAGATTTAATTTATACACTCACGTTTGTGAAAATTGCAACACCAAGAAGGAATCGTCATAATTGAATGCAATTTAATACACAGTTGAGTGGTAGTGGTACAAATAAATGATTAAATGTTCAAAGCAAACAAACAAGAACAAGAGATCAGAATCAGTATTTTGTGTGGCCACCACGCGCCGCAATAAGTGCTGCTACACGACGTGGCATGGAGTCAAACAAAGTTTGAATGTCTGACTGAGGAAGAGCATTCCATATCGTTTGTACGCGTACCCAAAGTTCGTCTGCAGACGCAACAGGACGAGGATCACGAGCAAGACGCCGACCAATGACATCCCACACATGTTCAATTGGCGACATATCCGGGGAACACGCAGGCCAAGGAAGAAGCTGTACCTGCTGCGCTGCAAAGAAGGATTTAACAATCCGAGCAGTATGAGGGCGGGCATTGTCCTGTTGAAATACAGCGCCTGGCAAGCTTTGAAGGAAGGGAACAGCTTCGGGCTGTAGAACTTCACGGATATACCGGTTGCTGTTCAGATTGCCCACAATTCGTAGCAATTGAGATCGTCTATGATATGCTATGGCGCCCCAGACCATAACTCCGGGTGTTCGTCCACTGTGGCGTTCGATAATGCACTCCGGAAGGTGGCGTTCACCGGCATAGCGTCTGACACGAATGCGGCCATCATGGTACCACAAATTAAAGCGGGATTCGTCAGAAAACACGACATGCTGCCAATCAGCACGCCAGTCTCTATGCTGATTGGCCCATTGTAGCCGCAGGCGGCGATGGTCGTGCGTTAGGGGGATCCTGTATAAAGGAGTCCGTGCGCGCAGTCCACACTGCAGCAGACGTCTACGAATTGATGAAGCACACAATGAAACACCTGTAGCTATTGACCACAGTGCTGCCAATTGTCTAGAGGAAGCTGTACGGTCCGTCCGCGCCATGCGGACCAGGTGTCTATCATCGCGAGCTGACGTCACATTTCGGGGTCCACTCCCGGATTTCCGAGTTGTCCGACACTCGTCCGTCCACTGCTTCCAAACGCGCATCACTGTGCTGCTGTTACGCTGCACACGAGAGGCTACTGCACGATACGACAATCCAGCTTCACGAAGGCCGATGATTCTCCCTCGTTCAAACTCTGTAAGTTGTTCAAATCTCGCTCTCTTTCGTCGACGAGGCATAAGTACAGATTGAGTTAACGTTTACCACTAGCAGATAACCACCGATAACCATACACGCCTCGCTACAGCCGTCTATTTATTCGGATCCATCAGCCGTTCAGAGGGCGCTGCTCAGCATACGCATGTGCTACGGATTTGCAATTCTAATCATTTGCATATCATGCGCTACTTTGCATTTCCTGAAAATTTCAGCTCACTCGCGTAAGTCCTTCATGGTGTTGCAATTTTCACAAACGTGAGTGTATTTAGTCGCTTGCTTTGTATCTGACAGCATTATTCCTAATCTTATTTGTATGTAATTTTGTCATTTATCTGATCATTTTATCATGTTGTTCATTTTGCGTTCTGAATGAAAGAAAATTAATAAATCGCTTACTGTGAGACTGTTTATTTCAGTATGTTTATATTTATATGAGCATATACAAAGAAACACATTTCACATTTCACTTGAAGTCTAATCGCGAATTTTTTTAAATCTTAGTGTTTAACCAGATTTTTTTTTTTTGGTTGCTTTCGTAATTTTCGGTATTCTATATACAAATCCCTTTCAATTCCAGTATTTTTTATTTAAATAAGTCACTTCCTTTTACCTTTTGCATAATGCTATTTAAAATTCTTATAAATAATAAAGGACTGAAAATGAAATGCATACTTAAAGAATATTTTGAAAGTTTCTGAATCATTACTATAAATTGCCACTGATACGCTTACGTCAAACATACTTAAGTCAGATTATCACGCATTTAGAAATACGTTTAAAATTTTCTGGTGATCCGCTCATCTGTATTACTTTTCTGAACGTTTTTACTTCGCAAATAGTAGAAATCCTTAAATATGTGTCGAAAGTTCTAGAGCAGCTGAGTTTTCTACAGCTGCTACATACGTGGTTAAAGAAATAACATGATGTTGAGTCAGTAGAAAAGAAGAAAAATAATTTCGTTGCTGTGGTAACAAACGGAAACTAATGCTTATATTTGTACTGCGAATTTCATAGAAGCAGTTACCAACAACAGAACCTAGCTTCTAAATATTAGACATTTATTATTCGAAATGATGAATCAAGTGTTAATTAACCAGGCTTCAAATTCAGTCTTTATTTGTTTATTTGAATTAGATAACGAAATACGGTTTTTAATTCAGAAGTTAAGCTGTGTTATAACAAATACAGTAACGGTCGAATTGCTTAATTTCGGTTATTCAAATTCTTCAAAGGATTCTTTTCTTGTCTTATTCTTTGGCATTTGTTGATGCATACTTCCCTTTGCATACTCCCTGCAGGAGAAAAAAAATCACTTTTACTATTTTATGAAATAGGATTTTATTTTCATGTTCATGTATAATTTCTTAAAAGTTTGTACTTGCGTGTTATTTAAGAAATCACAGATAGTTTCACTGATGGGAAAGTGTTTTGAGAGGAAAAAACACAAGTTATTAAAAAAAACACGTTATTAAAAAAGTACGTTATTATTTGAACATATTATTAGCAACTAATAATTAAAGTTGATTTCTTTGTGTAACTTAAAATAACTGTAGAAATTATGCAGGGACATTTTGCATACTTTGTTAGCGTTACAGCTGCATAAAAAAATAAATAAATGAAATAAAATAATGT
This sequence comes from Stegodyphus mimosarum, assembly GCA_000611955.2. Classification (NCBI taxonomy): domain Eukaryota; kingdom Metazoa; phylum Arthropoda; class Arachnida; order Araneae; family Eresidae; genus Stegodyphus; species Stegodyphus mimosarum. Next base: position 46,220 of record KK118979.1, read on the forward strand.
AGAAGATTAAACCAATAACAATGGACTTTCGTCAACTTGGCATTTGAATACCTGTGTCCTTATAAACGGTCAGTCACGAGTTTGTTGACAGTGTTGAAAGCGGTTTCCTGTTAAAATTCCAAAAATAGTAAGCATTCCTTCTTTCAAGAATTTTGATATTCAGTTCTGCCTGCTACCGATTAGGTGAAAAACACACGTTATGTGAAAATCTGCAAAGATTTGTTTCATCGAGCGACTGTGTAGTGTAGTCAGTGTTTCGTAGTATATTTCTAAAAATACCGTTAAATGGAAAACAAACAAATAAATACAAATAGAAATTGCCTTAAATTTACATATGCAAAAAGTGAAAAAATATTATAAAATTTTTATAAATCATGAATATCAAACCATAATAAATAAAATAAAGCTATCTTATTTAAAAATTATATTTAGTTATTTAGCCCACATTTAGCGACGTTATCTACTAAATATTTACCTAAAATTAGAAGTTTGACTTCCGAATATAATGATGAAAAACTCATGCCTATTTTCCAAAGCAAGAAAAGCTGTTTTACGGTTTTGTAAATACTCAGTTTAATAAATGTTTTAAATTATTCCTAAAGATTTATATAAGTTAGCTGAAAATGTATATTAAATATTCATTTTATCTCTGAAGGTGAAACTGCAAATATTCTAATTCCTCAGTAAAAGTACATGTTTTTGCAAACATAAATTACCTGTCTGGTGAGGAGAGAATACTTAACTGCTTAAAAACAGAAAGAATTTATGAATAATAATTCAATAAATGGAAATTCAGATATTAATAACACAGAGTAAATGAATTAAAGCAGACTTACATCAGATGTCAGACAGCAGTAATGCCGATGCCAATGTTTGCAGGGGACTAAGAAAGATACGACAAACTTCCCTGCTTCATGTTATCAATATTCTCCGCCTTGGAGGAAAGATAAGTAAAATTGACTACAAAACGAAAACTGCATTTTTCATAATCATTTTGAATTCATTCAATGTTTTAAAATCGTCTGTACTAACTTCAGTACATTAGTCATTTAACGAAGAAGAAACATAACGATTTTTGAGCAATTTTAAAGCTGAGCATAAATTATTAACCGAACATCAAAGCAATGTTAGTAGAACAGCTAATGCAATTATTATAACTGATATCAGTCAATGGCCTGGCGATATAAGATATATATTTTCATGAGTTTTGGTAAAGTTGTGGATTATAAAAAGACATTATGATGCGGGGGAGGAGAAAACTTCCTTACGTATTCTTCCCCTCTTCAGCTCTTTACACGGTTCTACTAAACACGTTTTCGGCTAGAAGCCCTTCAGTAGTAGGAGAAGGAGAGATTCGTTCCTCGGAAAAGATTTCTCTAACTTCGTACATCGTTAGATGCAATAACCCCAAAGGCAAACCCCATCAAACTACACTGGTGAAATAAATTAGGAGAATTTGCATATTTTATCGAATTGATTGAAAAGAACTGAACTGAAGGAAAAACAGCTGCTTCTAGATAAAAATGAAAATCTTGTACGCTAAATACGTAAACGTACACGTGTGTGTAGGCGGATCCCGTAGAAAAACAGGCTTTATAACCGCGTCGAGGTTAAGACGAATTGCGTTCGTTAGCGCACCTCGGCGAATTTCTTGGTGTTATCTTGCAGCAATCGGTTAAATTCACATCGGAACAGTAAAAATGAGTAACCACCAACGTTGAGATGATGGAATGAGGTGGCGAATTATGGGGAAGCTAGAGGCAGGCCAATCGCAAGTCCAGATATGCAGAGAGTTTAATTTAACGCCCAGAGTCGTGTGTAACCTATGGAAACAGTTCTAGGCTACTAGATCCATCGAGAGAAAGCCTGGGCAAGGTCGTCCAAGAGCCACGACGGCCAGAGAAGATCGCTATTTGTGCATTTTAGCGAGGCGTAACAGAGGGGCTACAGCTTCTCAGCTCTCTCGGGACCTATATGCAGCCACAGGAACCCGTGTAACAAGGGTGACTGTTTCCAAGAAGACCGGCTATTTGCGTCCCGCTCACGTCTACGGACAAGAGAGTCCGATTAGCATGGTGCAGGCAGCATAATGATTGGAGTACGGAGCAATGGGCGACTGTTCTGTTCACCGACGAGTCCCGTTTTAGCCTAAACACCGATTCTCACCTTACTTTTATATGTAGAGAGCCAAGAACCCGCTACTTACCCTCCAATGTCCTCGAAATCAACAATTATGGCGGTGGCGGTGTAATGGTCTGGGCAGGCATCATGTTGGATGGCCGCACACCTCTTCACGTCTTTGGCAGACGCTCTGTGACTGATGTAAGGTATAGGGATGAGGTCTTAGAGCCCTATGTTCGCCTTTTCCGGCGTGCAGTGGCCCCTGAGTTCATCTTACAGGACGATAACGTGAGACCACATAAAGCTCTTTTGGTCGATGAATTTCTCGAGAGTGAGGATATTCGCCGGATGGAATGGCTAGCCAAGTCTTCAGACCTCAACTCTATAGAGCATGTCTGAGACGATCTGGAGAGGGCATTTACAACTCGCAACACCCCTCCGAGAACCATCCAGGAACTGAAAACAGCGTTGCTGAATGAGTGGGACCAATTGCCACAGGCACTGATAAACTGCCTTATTTCGAGCACGACATCAAGCTGCGAGGCCTGTACGACTGTAAGAGGGGATCATACCCCCTATTAAGACAAGAATATGAACCGGCGAGATTAAAGTTACAGAGAATTCGAAATGCAGATATTTTATTAGATATTGTAATGTTAATATTACTATGTGTTTTGTTGGAATGTAGGTTTCTTTTAAAGAAATGGATTGCGATAGTTACTTGTATTTAATTCATGACTGTTTTCATTTGTTATGTTCTTACTGTAACCGCGTTCTTCGGAAATTACATTATTGGCATAATTTACCTCTTTCGATTTTCCAGCGATAATGTTAGTGAAAAAGGGGGTACAAGCGAAAAAATACGGCAATTTACATAAATTTACTCTTTATAAATGTTTTTATGCGAGAATTTTTGTTGAATTTAAATGTGACATCAAAAGAAAAGCAATATGTACTCACTGTACTGTGTATCTGTAGTTATGCGATGACCAACAGTGTGTATTGGTGTATGATCAAAAATTTTCAATGGGGTCAAATCGACAGTTTTAATTTCAAAATAAGATTGAAACAAAAAGCATTAGAAATTAGATTGTTAATATATTACTGAACAGGAAATCACATTACATCGCAGAGCAAATGAAAACTATGACAAAAAGTTCCTTGACGATAAATAGATTATTAAAAATATTTAATAATGGGAAAAGCTTCGTAATGTTTTCTACTGGGATTAAGCGACTGAGCTGCTTTAGGAAAGGGAGTAAGTGTCGAAAGCCTTAAAAGTTCCCGTCAAAACAACTTTTGTAATAATGCCAATAATGCTGTAGAGTCATTAGGAGCTTTTTGAAGCAGGAGACATAAAATATGAACAATGCCCTCGCCGGGAATCGAACTTCGGACCTCTCGAATACACGCCGATTGGACTGGCCATTACACCACGAAAGTATGTTAAAAAGCCGGGAGAAATATCTTATAATCCCTCTTTTAAAGGGCTACTGGGGATTAGGGGATCCAATCGCCAAATCCTGGTGGTGAAGAATCATCATCCACCAACTATTTTAGTTCGGGCGCCACTCTAGAGTCATTAGGATTTTTTTGAAGCAGGCGATATGAAAATTGAGCAGTGCTGTCGCCGGGTTTCGGACCTCGGACATCTCGAATACGCTCCGAGTGTGCTGGCTATTATATCAGGAAGGCATGCTAAGAAGGCGGGAGAAATACCTTATAAAGGCATAAAATCTAGAAATGAAATAATGCATCTAAACCAATGAATTGAGAAGCTTAAACAGGTTTACTCAATAAGGTTTAGCCCAAAGTCCGATAAATTTTCACTCAAAATGACTTTCAACGCCGACAAAAACAAAATTTTAAATATTCAAATGTGTAATTAAAATAAAAAGAGAGAGAAAGTAAAACAAAATCACTCAACAGCGATAGTTTGTTGCAACTTCTGTTTATTGTGAACTGAGTGGGTTAGCTACATTAGATTTTGAGATTTTATCCGTGTGTAACATGTGTACGGGCAAATTTCCTTCATAAATTTCTCTACGAAGACATTCCTTACAAAGTAAAAAGTATTCCAGTACTTCGGTTGTAGGGAATTTTAGCCTTCCTCACTATGTGCCATCGTGGTAAACTCTGAATCCGGAGTTCAAATTCTAGAGAGGGAGTTGCCGATTTTTTGTTTCCGATTTCAATAAATAAATAGCTCTACAGTAGGGCAAAATGTTGTGAACGATCATTTGTCACCACCTGAATTTGGCTACCGGGTCTCCTGTCTCCCATGTCGCTTTTTAAGTAGGAGAAAATGTAAGGAGTTTTCTCTTCTCTCACTATATGCCTTCGTGGTATAATTCGTAGCATGTCCAGCTAGTAGTTGGAAGATATGGAGTTCGAATTCCGGCGAGGACTTCGCTGATTCTTCGCGTTTCCTGCTCTAAGTAAATATCTAACCGCTGTACGAGCTGATTATAAATAACTTAGCATTATTTAACATTGTAAGATTGTTGTCGTAAGTAAGCCAGTTATCTTATTGTTTTGGCTTTACTTGCACTTCCGCTTTCATCAAATTCCACCAGAATGCATATTAGATAAAGCATAAATAAACCTAGAGTTTTTGAGTTTGGACAAAGAGCGCTTGGCAACATAGGATGACCGTCCGTCTGCTTCACTTCTCTGTATAAATTTCGGCTAGCCGCTTTTGCTTCGTGAATACTTAAGGTGCAAGTCAAGGTTTAATGGGGCACTTTGATTTTGTATTTCACACTAAAGTTAATTTGCACCACGTTGAACGACCTTGAAGGCTATTATACACTGAATGCCCGGTTCTTATGACATGGATCTCTTGTCAAGCATTGCCATCGCCGCTGCTAATATCTGCGAATCTGTAGGGGTTTTTGAAAATGCTCGCAATCCACGCGGCGTCAAGCCAACACCCCCTGAATCTGCTAGTCCAGAAGGCGCTGGTCAAAGGTATGCATCAGTGCAAATAGGTGGAACTTTGAACACCTCTTTTGAAACTATATTCTGTGTCCACCAGTTACTGTGTAAAGACCTTGTTTTATTCTAAACAATTACTTTTAGTTCGACTTTCCTTTCCCTCCTAATTTCAGCTTCCTGCCGGAGTGTAAATTTTAAGGACGTAGCATGCAAAATTCGTGATGGATTGAATGCACACGCCGATAAAAAGTTAATGAAATTTATTCTTTTCACAAATAAAACAAAATGCTGAAATATTTCCTCAGAGATATTCGTACAATATCGCAATATCTCACAGTAGTTGTATTTAAAACTACTAGAGCGTTAAATAAAAACTCAAATTCAAAATACAGAGAAGCTTATTCGATCTCACAGAGAATTCGCTACAATCAATAACAGCATTAAGTAAACATTGCAGTTCGCTTAAAACCACAACTACTGAGCTAAGATGTTTTAATTCGGCTTTTATAAGCTTTTTAATTATTCACGAGAACATTCTGGTACACTTTATTTTCTCTATTTTTCTGGATGGCAAAACAGTACAACTGCGAGATATCTATTTATTAAATATTACATGCACGCGCTCTGGTATTTTTAATTTTCCAGTATAGATTTCTTTTCAAATAAGTCTCGTGCTGCATTGCACGGGGAAATAAAACAATTTTAATTATAATTCTAAATAAATAGCTAAATAAACAGAAAATCCGCAACAATATTCTAGGCTCGGTTTTGCGGTGTGCAGCCGATTTAGCAATTCAGATAACTAAGGAGCCAATCGTTTAGCAATCCTAATTTATTGTGGTTTTACATTTTTATTTTCTTTTCAATTGAATTTAGCCACAAATGGTGGTGAATTGTGAACACTGAGTGCATGCATCTTGTTACTTTTAGTTCAAATAAAAAGGTTATTTAAACCTTCTTCTGTGGTATCTATTCTTGAAGACATGGCGAGAATTCGATACGCAGTCTTTCACGTAGAGTCAGTTTACTGTGAATGCTCCCAAAAACGCATAGACTCTACAGCTGTACTGTTAAGTTTCACCTTAAAAAAAGCTCTTTTCTCTGCTATCTGTGTTATGTCTTTCCAGCGGGTAGCGTGTTTGGTCATGCTTTCCTATGTGAATATGATTCATATCAATATTCTGTACCTTCCCTCAAAGTTTATACTAGGTGTTTTAAAGAATTAATTTTTATTTTATTGATTCTAGAATCTATATATCTACCCAAAACTGCGCATTATCCAACAAACTTCGTACTGTACAGTTTCCAGGCCATTTCAATGGAATGTTATCATATAGTGTCCGAAAACACAAAGCAATAACTTTGTTTATGATAATTTTTCCAAAATTTCAACTGTGGGTTACAACGACGTAATTTTTATGACTCTCTTGATAGCTGAAAGGTATAACCAAGTTTACGGTCTGTCACTCCTAGTGATGTGCATAAAAGTGCTTATTTTTTCCCAGGAGTTCCGCTTATTATAGCTTTAGAAATTTATGTTAGATGAAGTATTAAAGAATAATACAGTGTTATGAAAGTAATAAAAAATAAATAAACGTGAATTATTTATAAATTAAAAAAAGGAAAATATATAAATACATACCCTTGCAAAATATATATTGGCCTTACTCAAGCGGGAAAAATGCATCAAATAAAAAATTGCACTGAAACTGAACAGACATGCGTACTTGAAATAAGGCGAAGTTACTGATATATAATAGAACTTATGAATAGGAGAGCAAGACGCAATATTTTTAATAATTAATCTATCAAATACATTGTTTAGGAAGCATTATGTCTTGTACGTGTTCGTTTTGTAGAACAAAAATATCAAAGAAAGGCGGTCTGTATAAGATGATCAACTTTTCTAGTTGCGTTCGTCCACAGGCGTAACTCGAAATTATTACTTCACTCGCACTGCCAGAGAGGCATTTGAGGCTGCTAGCATACAATTCTGGTATTTGTTTTCCCCTAAAGCGTGAGGAAATTACAAATTGCTTGTAAGAAGAGTATTAAATTCCTCTCCGTGATGATTACCCACTAGCAGTCAAGATCACTAGCTACGTGGTTAACATGCACGTGCTCAGTACTCTTGTATTACACATCCATTTGTTTTGAATGAACAATTTTTTAAAGCATTTTTTGCTTCATTTCCTATGCGAGAAAGACTCACGATTTTTTCCTTCCTTTCACAAAAAATTATAAGTTGTTTGTTCTCAACAACTAATTGTGTGGCTCATATCGTGTGACAAAGAACAGAATTGTACTAGAATGGTTCTCTCGAAATGTTTTAAACGTGTGATCCGAAATTTAAGGTTTGTTAATTACACTATCTTTAATTTCAAGAACATGGTACGAGAAATGGAATTAAAAGCAAACTTACAAGCATCCTTCTGGGATATTACAATCATTTATCACTACATTATCATTTAACATTACAATCATTTATCACTCTAAGATACGCAGATATTTGTTTGCTTGTAATCTGAATAAAAAGACTGAAAATAGAGGAAAACACGCGCAAACGTCACATTACGAAAACTGATAATTTCAGTTTTTCAAATTTCCTTTGGAGGAACTTGAATGATCACTCAATTGTCCTGCGGAGGAAAAAGTTATGCATTTCAGAACCAAGATATATAAAGGGTCTGACTGATGTTATTATCCTTAGAGAAATAAATTAGAAGTTATAATTTCTGATAAACTAATTAGTAATTATTACCCTAGTTCAAATTATCTGTGTATCTTTATCACATTACCCGCTTAAATACGTTCGTATGTTAAGAAAATAAAAATTTTGATATCAGAATAACAATAATGTAGGTGTTCCTATAAAAACGTCCCATCACTGGCTGATTGGGTACGATAGCTAAACACTATTAGATCGATCTGAGCTTGCGTTCCAACTGATGGGCTGGGCTGGGTTGGCTTTGCTTGGGCATTTTCGCAATTTTTTCCTTACTTAATCCTCCAGAAAGCATTCCTCTTAAGGCAGTCTCCACGTGCTGCGTGCTTTTTGCTATAACCGGTCTGCCTATCTAAGTGTATTCTTTTGATAAAAAACTTATTTCTTTAGGAGACGTATATTTTCTTAAAATTAATTGCCTTAATTTCCTTTCTAAAAATCACCTATTCAGTATTTTTATTTCCATTATTTAAGTTTGTATTTCTGAATGTAAGTTAGTAAAAAGTGTCCTGTTAAGTAGTTGCTCCTGCCTTTTTATATTTATTGCATAAATTGCAAATTGTTTTAAGTCCTTAGTCTAGAACATCTTAGTCGCCTCATTTTTTTTTATCAGTAAGGCTGATTTTCGGCTAAATGGTGTATGTAAATATGATGTCTATTAAATAGTGCATAGAAGTAAGATTTACTTTCTATCTTTTAAGCAGAAAAGTGTAGTTACCCCATTTAAAAACTTAGTTACTTCCTACGGCGGAAAATTGCCATTCCATTTCCGAAAGTAATTTAATGACAATTTGCAGCATTGCCAAATGAACGAAATAAACTGCCAAAAAGCTCTGGTCATATCAAAAATATATTGCTTTTTCATGTTACAAAATATTTTAATTATGAAAAACATTTGGCCGAAGAATCAAATTACTCATGCTAAGTGCATAACAGGCAAATAAAATTTTAACTATACCTTTTGTTTTGGACAAATATAAAACGAATTACCATCATAACAACGTTTAATGTAAAAAAAATCAATGCTCAAATCCAAATTAAATTAAAAAATATTTGTTTTATTTCTTCTCAGTTTTAATGGTATTTGACACCAATAAGTGAAATACTGCTTTTATGCTTTTATCAGAGTAAAATAAAATATTAGGGTTTTTTTGGTTATTTATTTATAATAAGTTAAATACCACAGTTTGTTTACTTCTCACCGATTTCCTTTATTGACATGACTCAGTCACTTTGCAGTTATATAAATTAGTACCCAAATAAAATATAGTAATTCAGAACACAAAGTTAGGCTGTTTGTTACTGATCTAGCGATTGTCATTCCAGATTAACCCGTCTAGATTCCAGACTAAGGCCGTCGATATGATCTAGTTTGGTTTAATATCCTTTGGCTGAATTAAACTGAAAAAACAATTTTGTTGATAAGTGAAATTACACTTCATTTAACTCGGTGAAATTTTTATAGCAGCCAAAGAAAAGAAAGTGTTTTCCTAAGTGGTTTTGATTTAAATGCTACTTTGCTATATATAATCAGTTTGTTTTGTAATTTCTCTGCAAATGTGCAGATCTTTAATCAGTATCCTTTTGTAAGCAGAGATTAAATAAATTATGTTAAATAAAACGTATGTTCTTATTTATCTATGTTTACATAAAATTCCAGTTAATTAATAAAAGGCAAATGAAGCTAAAGTCATAGTGGCAGTTCTGGCTCATTCGGAATAAAGATAGTGGCTGAAGCCTAGACTTTAAAACCTTTTGCAATTGAGTTTTCGGCTGAGATTCGAACACAGAATCTTCCTTCTCCGTGAATAAGCTGTTCTTACAAACTCAAATATCCGCAGTCGATCTCTGATGATATTATCCGCTTAACGTTGAAATTCTGGAAGACTGGTTTGGCCTTGATCTAGCCTCACACACCCTTCCCAAATATGCTGCTAAAAACAACTAAGAAAAGACGTGTTTTTATTCATAAGCTTAACAATTCGTCAGAAGGAAACAATGCAACTCACAGTACTCTTTTGTAGCCATGGGGCTTCCCTTAGATTAACCGGGAAGAAACCTGTCGAAATCCAAATCTCACCACACTAATTGCTTTGTGTGAATTGCCTTCAGAATTGCACGGAGGGAAAAAGAACTTAACACCCCATCATGTAAACACATTTAAATCCTTTCTTGAGGATTCTTAGCTTTCTAGAGACAATTTTAGCACACTTTGTGTATGTACTATTTATCTGTTTTCTGAAGAAGCTATACAAATATTTAACCAAGTCTTAAGCATTTAAAGAGTTATCTGGAGAAGAACTGTTACAGATAATACAACTGTTGAGAAACTTATTGAGCAATATGCTAACAGAATATTCGAAGATAACGTTTCTTGAATAATTTTCTTGTAAACATACTAACGTCAACTATCACTATATACCTGATTGTAATACTGAAATGTGCACCGGCCTTTTTCACCAAATAACTGTCAAGACCACAGCCAAAATGTTTAACGAAAATAATTTATTCTCAAATAAGGAGGAAAAATTGTGGAAACAGAAAGAAAATTGTGTGAGTTTTCACAATCATGAACAACTACTGACTTACATTAATTTCGAAGTCAAACAACAAAAATCGGCGTTATATTTGCAAATTTTCACAGGACAAGTTTCGATGGTTTTTACCGAAACATCATCCCCAGCTGCCAAAGCGCAAAAATATTTCACCTTAACGACTTAATTATTGAAGTGCTCTTCTTCTTCAATGCAGTTGTTTAAAAATCATGATAGTTATACACTGCTCGACAATGCAAATGCAACACCAAGAAGGAGTGGTCAGAAATTTATGCAAATTTTAGAGTAGACACACGCCACTGAGTTATGCGAATGATGTGAAATGCGCAGCTCTCCGACGCACGTGAAGTAAGGGAAGGAACGTGCAGAATGGGCAATATTCGTGTCGCTATTTCTGCCAGACGAATTAGCGAAGAAAGTTGGTTTTTGTCCAGGAGGATACGTGTAATAGGAGAGAATGCCAGGCCGCCGTCAACGAAGGCACTTCCACCAGATAGACGATTTTACGAGGAGGGGTATGGTGATCGGACTAAGAAGGGCGGGTTGGTCCTTACGTCAAATCGCAGCTGATACCCACATGGATGCGAGCACGGTGCATCGGCTATGGGGAACATGGTTGGAACAAGGGAATGTGGGAAGAAGGAGGGGTGCAGGTGCAGCCAGAATGGCGTCAGCCCACGTGGATCGACGTATCCGCCGACAATCTGTGGTGGTCCCGCAAGTCACTTGTACCCCGATTCTGCAGCATTTGCAAGATACCTTGGATGTTCCCGTGTCGACGAGAACCATTTCCCATCGATTGGTTGAACGTGGCCTGCACTCACGGCGTCCGTTAAGAAGACTGCGACGGACCCCACAGCATAGCCGCCAACGTTTAGAATGGTGCCGGACTGGAGCAATGTGGATGACAGAATGGCGAAACGTGGTGTTCTCAGATGAGTCACGCTTCTGTTTATCCAGTGACAGTCGCCACATACGTGTGTGGTGTCGACGTGGAGACAGATCTAATCCGGCAGTAACTGTGGAACGCCCCACCGTTTGACAACGCGGCATAACGGTTTGGGACGCTATTGCGTACGATTCCAGGTCAGCTCTTGTTCGTATTCAGGGCACTATGACGGCCCAACGATACTTGGATAATGTACTGTGGGCGGTGGCTTTCAGCCCTACCTTCAGGGGCTGCCTAATGCAATTTTTCAGCAGGTTAACGCCTGACCACACAGTGCTCGCATCTGCCAATATGCTCTGTAAGGTATACAGATGCTTCCCTGGCCACCGTACTCTCCTGACCTGTCAATAATCGAGCAAGTGTGGGATGTGATGGGACGTCGTTTGCAGACTCTGCTCCTGCCTCATTCAGAAGACGAACTGTGGCAAATGATTGAAAGGGAATGGAGAGCCATCCCTCAGGACACCATCTGCACTCTTATTGACTCTATGCCTAGATGTTATTTCGAGCATCGCTGTCCGCGGTAATCCTACATCGTACTAAGCCGACGCCGTTCTCGCTCTGTATTCTGACTATCATTTTGAAATAAAGATCACATATTGCTGCTTGCTGTCTCTCTCGTTTTTCCAAATTTCATCACTTTCTGACCACTCCTTTTTGGTGTCGCATTTTCAATGTCAAGCAGTGTATTTATAGACTTTCTACGTGTTCATATGAACTCAAAATGTAACTTGCGTAGACTTTGGAATTAATCCATGCGTACAGGTTGATTCAAATATAATAATAACAAATAAATTATTAAAGCTATTTTTGAAGATAATTATAAGAAGTAATTAAATATAATCAATTTTAAAAAGTAATTAAACAAATTTTAATACCCAAGTTTTTGAATTATTGCCCTTCAGAAATTAAATAGATGTAGAATATGGTTCTAAGCTCAATAATTACACGACTAATGCGTCACAACTTATAGTTTTAATAAAGTAAAATAATACACATTAAATATACAGGGTGTCACAGAAAAATCTAATAAAAATTGAAAAAAATCCAACAACAAAATTTTATTGAGAGTAATTGAACCACTATAACTTGCCTTTTAATAGATAGTAATTCAAATTATCAGTGTCTGAAAATTATGTCCAGTAGATGGTGTCCTCCTGTACGTATGCATTCTTCCAGTCTGCTGCTGAGGTTCCGCGTTAATAGCTGCAACATCTCAGCTGGGATACCACGAATTTCGTCTTGGATTTTTTGTTTCAGTTCATTCAGTGTCCTCGTCGAGTCATGTAAACTTGACTCTTAAGGTAACCCCACAAGAAAAAAATCACAAACGGACAGATCTGGTGATCTTGAGGACCAGGGAATGTCACCGAATCTTGAGATGTCACATCATCCTGTTGAAACCAGGTTTCGAAAAATAGTTCGGCACATCATTGTTTTTGTAAAACATTTTTATGGCGAAAGCACGCTGCCGATCTTTCCACGCATCCGTTATTACTAAATGGCGATATTATTTACTACTCAAGCAACCTGTTCCACAGTGCTGCCAATTGTATATGGCTGCCACAATGCCCGTTTTTCTGTTTCACCCTGCATGAAATATTTGAAGGTGAATAATGTAACTTATGTGAGTCCTAAGCATCTCGGCTGCATGTGGGCTGCCCACTGTGTCCAGTGAATTTTTCTACGTCTAGTTCTACAGCTCTTTCATCAAATGTTTTACCAGGAAATAAACTGTATCTACGACTTTGAAAGAACGAATTCCATCTCATGTATATCCAGTATTGTTGAATCACTTGTGGATTAGTTTCATTTCCAAGTTCTTGTTCCAGTAACTTCTGACATTTTTGCCCAGTGGTGTTAGTGATGTAGAATAGTAAAGACACTGTGATAAATATTGACCAGTTCGCTCAGAATGTATTGCACAGACACTTTTCTTTTCCAAGTATAGGAGCGCTAGTATATTTAAATGTGGGTTCTCAGCTTTTAGTACAGTAGTTTCTGTTTGTTGATAAAACCATTCAGTTGGAATTTTTGCTAAGCCAAATATTTTCCGTCTAATTTTTTCACTTTTCATTGCCCCACCAGTGGCCGAGCGGTTAAAGACTACTGAATACCGGTAGTTCGTCCCAAGTTTGAATCTAAGCTAACAGGCTAGCCGCATGGTTGTTTTTTGTGATTTTCCCTAGGTGTAGCCTGAATGCGAGTCAGTTTTTCTTAGAAAATGCTCCTTTGGGCAGACAACTCTTTGGGTGCTTTTTCATATCCAAACAACCTCCACTTCCTATCTCTTTGACTATTAGATTTGCAAACCTTTATTGCTTCTTCATGTTTTGGTCTTTTAGTTTCCATAAATCTGCAGCTCATATGGGGATATTCTCCCAGATTTCATCATTTTTCGCTATGAATTGATTTATGCCACTATGATAAAAACTTACGTGTTAAAGTGAATGGTTTTCTTTCAAAAAAAGGTATAACTTCTTCTTACACATCATAATAATTGTTTTCCTTGACTGCTCGTGTCTTTACCAGATCCTGTACTTTTTGTATTAATAAAGTTTCTTGACCGAAATCTCGCCATTAAGTCAATGAAAGGTGGGCGGGGTAAATAATGACGAAACTAAAGTCGCCTTAAAAATAAATGAACTTCGAAACCCTATATAATACTTCACAATTGTCATTTCAGTAAAAGTTTTCTTCATCTCAGATTATTTATTAAATTTGGGTTGAAGGATGACTTTTTTTTCGTTATGTTTGCAATACTTTATTATGATCAAAAAACGATTCTTCTGGAAATAAGAATTTCATGCTAATAATATTTCAAACCAGAAAAGTTCCTGGTTTAAATTTCAATTAGCAAAGATCTATAATTTAATATTTCTGTAAATTAAGCCAAGAAAATAAGCATAATAGTAATAAAATATTTTTTATCACTTTTTGGGTCCTAATGTAACTGTTTTAATAATTTAATGTTTATCTTAAACTTTCGTTGCTTTTAAAACAGGTGAATCATTAAAATATAACAGTACTTTTGGTTGCTCCTAAAATAATAATGTCTAAAGCAGAGAAAATTCTGGATATTTGCGGAAAGATTTCTGTACAAAATTACAGTCTTTGAGGGATGTGACTTAACTACTCAGCCTTGTACTACCACGAAATTGTCGTGTGATCATATATGTAATTATTATGTGTACAAAAATTATTCCTCCTAAATAAATATCTAATTTTCCTAGTGATACTCGCAGTATGTGCAATTATTATATTTATAAAGATTATTCCTTTTAAATAAATATCTAATTTTCCTTGTATGAACATTGTATTAATTTCTATTAAAGAGTTACTTTTTATTGTAAATATTTGAAAACGGGAGGCATATACTCACGTTTATTCGCAGTTCGTAATAACTGCAGGATTATGAATTATTTTCCAGACCGGTCACAAGCAAGCAGAAAAGTTAGTTCCATCTCTGTCAAAATGCAACATATTCAGTGCAAATGAAGAATATTAAAGCTCAGAACTCAATTTTAAAACTGAAATAATTAACTAAATCTGTGAAAATTTACCATGTTTGAAATAATGGATATGATTTTTCCAGCTCTTTGTATTTTCTTTGTACAGAAAAGCATTCTTAAGAAATGATAAACAAGGCAATCTGTAGTTATAACCTAATAATAAATGCGTAGTCTGTGAATGCGTAACAAAACGTGCAATACGTAGTCTGTGAAAATTTGCTTTTTTAACCAAAGTAGTGTGTACCGAACTAATTTAATTTCAGTATTTGCATAGAAAAACCTTGATCGAAAGCCTAATTGACTTTGTGAAAATTCCAAGTCTGTAATTGGAGAACTTAGACAACTGTAAAATAGCGACTTTGAAAAATTAGCTAACAACAACATAATTAACTCTCATACATTAAGAAGCTGCTTAAGAGTTGAAAGAAAGCGCTTAGGGTAAAATTCCCTTTAAGATATGGCAGTTTTTAAACTCTTATTCCTTTTTCGCTTTACTTCCAGATGATGAGGGGAGAAAAAGATGATTGAGATACGTAGAAATATTTAAAATATTAGTACTTAAAAGTGAAACAACAAAAAAAAAAAAAAAAGATTGAATAAGGTGAGCTCGAATGATGACTGAAACTGAGGAGGAAGAGATTGAAAGGTTTAGTTTCTTTGAGCAAGCAAACATGAAGCTAGAGGAAGAAATTACTTAGTAAGAGGGGGTAGAAGAGAAGATTGGAAGGAAACACGAAAAAAGCTGATTGGATGGGGTTGAAAAAGATAAGGCAAAAGAAAGTTTCAGACTGACGGAGAGGAGCAAAAAATAGAGTTGAGGACTTCGACGTCATTTCCGAGTACCGTAACATCAAGGAGTAAAAGAAGAATAATTTATTATCATTATTTGACGTAAATCTGCTTTATCTTGCTATTAGCAATACATTTTTCACGCCAACATATATTATTATTTATGAATGAGGAAATATTTCGTCGAACATCGAAATTTCTTTAAAACATTGTTAAATGTATATCATTTATCAAGCTTAATCATAGTATGGTTGGTTACTGAAGTTTATGCATTTATTGACCTTCAGAAATATACATATTGTATCTATTTGCCTTTAGAAGCTTGCATTATTAGAAACACACATATTAACTAGAACTGTATATAGTTGAGACCTTTTAATCTTTTGACTACAAATCTAAAAAAATACCCCGTTTTCTATCGAAGGGAACCAAATATGTCATAAATAAGGTAAATTTAGCATTTGGGATTTTTTTTGACAAACTGTTTTCAAGCCAACTGTTTTCAAGCTGGGACATATAGTATGTCCCAGCTGTAGTTAATGGTGGGATACATATGTCCCACAAATAGCGATCGACTTACTATCAGCACACCTATTAATTCTGGAAAACGTTATGAACCTTATTATATGAAATAGATTTACATCGTATGGTACAGGGTAAAACACATTCTTTGCATAGCACAACATTACACATTGAGCAACTCATATTTGTTCTTTTCTCTATGTTCATTCGGGTAGAACAAGCACAGCGGCATCTTCATTATCCAACTAATTGGAAGATGATCCCCAACATTCAGGAGATTCAACGTAATTTTTTAACCCAGCAGTAATTTTTAAACTTTCAGTGGGACATATATGTCCCGTTAGTAGCCAAAGAGTTAAGGAATGAAAAGTCTCCTCCCACATGTCAAAGGCTTATTCTCCAGGATGTGCAATGAATTTATGAGAGAGGGTAAATTTCTCGTACTGAAAGTGATCACCCTGGTCGTGCACGCGCCACTCGAATGACTTCTATTGCAGGGCTTCCTGTAGACTTTTTGAACGATGCAACCAGATGCAAGGACCATTACTCTCACCTGTACAGAGGAGCTTTACGTTTATTCTCACGTTGTATTGAATCGTATTCAAGGAAAATTTCTGCTTGACGGTTAGAATCATGTCGACTGAGCATCGCGATCAGAAAGTCTTGGATTCTTCCTTTTTTATTTTCTAAGCTACAGTTTTCTGTTAAAATTTCCTTCCGTATCCTCATACAGTTTCTAGAATTCTCACTATTCTTCTTAGTGACGTTTTATCTTTTTTCATTGATGTGCTGGAAAAAAAAAGAATGGTTTTTTGTATCTGACAGCCTTTGAAATAGTACATTAAACTTATAATCAAGGCTTAAATTCGTACAGAGATCGGCTGAGCTGCTTCCTAGTTCCGGAGCGCAATTTTACTTCCAGCCGCAGCCCCAAATATAACAAGGTCCGATACTTTTTTTATTTAACTATTTAAAACTAATTTAATAATTTATTGTATTTCTTTTTATCAGTTTAAATTTCTTTTAATTTAAATTTGAAGTATTTAATTCTTTTAATTTTTAGTTATTTTATTTATTTATTTTTTCCTTCATTCCTTACAGTCTTCCATAGGGCAAATTCCATTCAAATTTTAGAAAAGCTCTTTCATTACTTCTAAATCTGCTTTCATTACGCACAATAGTTGTATTCCAGTTTTAGAAATCTTAGAATAACGAAGCTACTTAACGATTATGAGATTTCTAAGAAATATATTTGATTATTCCATGAAACGAAAGCAAGTGGAATTAATGTTAAGTCGAAAGCGATTGTTATCAAGACAACATAAATTAGTTAGCTTTCAAAATCAATGAAATCAGCTTACAAGGTCCCCCCCCCAAATAGATATGTTAAACTCATTCCGCAATACTTATATGCATTTTAAATTCATTAGAAGAAAAACAAAAATATGGTACATTGTCTTGAATAGCATTTTCTAAAGCAATAAATTATTTAGGGAAAAAGTCTAAACATTTCTTCGGATAAGAAAGAAGCAAATGTAAAGAGAAATGTTGAAAAAGTAACTCTAAAAAGAAACCAGAAGTATGAATATCACTTACTCTGTTATTACAGCAGTCAAAAATAATTAAATAGAAAAGAAACACGTCTCTTATTTTGCCACAGGTTTTTCAAAAATACTCTATTGATTTTGAGGGCGATCAGACACAGATCCTACTATTCCTAGGTAAAAATGTTTTAACCTTGAAAGAAGAAGGATTTGTGTCTGATCGCCCACGAAATAGACGAAACGTAATTCGAAACCTACGCCAAAAATTAGGTTTCTACGTTTTTTTACCTCCTTCTACGAAGTAAAAAGGAAGTATTGTAATCGCAAAAAAATTCGGGTACCATATTTCAACGAAAATATCTATTTTGACCGCTATCGAATACAATTTAACGATGTTTTTGTGGGACATCCGTATGTAAGGACAAAATAAAAGACTCTTTTCCCCCAAAATAATTATAAAAGTGATTTAAAATGGATTATGAAGAGTATTTTTCGTGGCATTTGTGCGTACGTACGTACGTACGTATGTATGTATGCATCTGGTATAACTCAAAAACGAGGAATCTCAGAACGTTGAAATTTTGTATATAGGGCTGCTATAACATGTAGATGTGCACCTTGCATTTTGGTTGCAATCGGCCGCACCAAAATTATATAAATATATGTATATATATATATATATATATATACACTCTCAAGTAACGTCTTCTTTTATTATTGCGAATTAAATTATGCTTGATTCATTCTGGAATCAACATTTAAGTTATTAGCTGGTTCTTGCGTACAAATAGTAGTTAAAATTGAAAAAAAAAACTGTTTTTTTTTTTTTATTGTTTTAACTGTACTTGGTGTTATACGTTTTTCTATATCTTTCAATTTTTAATGAAAATATTTTAAACTTTTATGTATTTTTGCCTTACCTCGAAGTGACAAGTGAATTAATTAGTAGCGCACGCGCATTAGGTAAGCGGGGTTGAATCGTTTGTGAAAAACTGTTCCTTTTTTGTTTGCTTAATTTCTTTTATACGTCATTTTAGATTTATTATAGTATTTGAATAGAGCTCGTGGTAATTCTTCAGATGCTATAATTTTTCCTCAGAGTTATAAAATGAATGAGATGTAAGCTCTGTTAAGTGAACCTAGCGCCGAAGTGTGGCTATGGTAAATAAATATAGTGAACTTTATAGAGTGTATTTAATCTATTGTGGTTTATGCGATATTGGCTAAGTAGATTTAATTCAAATTTCGTTAACTGCTAATTCAATATGTTTAAATGAAATGCAGGAAAATTGCGCATAATTTAATATTCCGTACAAGGAAGTCATGTGATGTACACATCAGATTTTTTTCTTTCCCCCCTCTAGTTTAAAATCAGAAAAATTGAGATAGTTTTAATAATTTCTTTTTTAATTTCAGTTGGACTTTTTAAAAAGGGACTCGTATTTTCAAAAGGATAAGGCAGAAAATAACTCATAAAACAAGGTATTCATTATTAAAATTTAGGTGTGAAAGAAATGAGAGTAAAACCTTTTAACCATTAGATGCACGATTTTCCCCTTGAAAGTGTTGCAAATCTCTTCCCTACCCCCGGAAAGAAAACTGAGAATAACTGGGAGAACTCGAATATGAAAATAGAAGGCATGGAAAAAATTTGATTTTCTTATCGTTATTAGCTTAAGTCTCTGTACTTGACAGTTTTATTATGACTAAAAACGACTAGTTAGAACGCGAAGAGGTAAACATATATTTAAAAGAAATACAACATAATAAAAAAAAGCTGCGTGCTAATTTTGCTCTTGAGTTCCATTGAGATCACGTTAGTTTTCATTCCAGTCGTATATTTTCCGTTAATGTATAACATGAAAATTTAGAAAATAGCTTAATCGGCTAGTTATATTCGAGGCTTATCTGATTTAATGACGGATGCCTTCACGGAAGACTTTTAAGGAGAAATGTTTGGTACTTTCATTACAAATGCGGAAAATGTCAAAAACCCAAGCATGCATTTTTTTTTTTTACCTGGATAAACTTCAGTTAGGTTGTTTGAATACGGCAAAGTACACGAGGGCTATCTACCTAAGGGAAGGGATGCCTTCGTGGAGGTTGTTTTTAAGGGAAACTATTCGTATTTACATTACACATGAGAAAAATCATGAAAACCAGCCAGCCAGCCAGCCAGCGCGTTTGCCTGGGATCGAACCCAAATCGAACTCCCAGCATTCAGCGGTCTTAATGATTTGGCCACTGGTGGCGATGAGCTATTAATATTTTCAGTGGTCCGTTATAGCCATTATCTCTCAGTGGCCAACTGGTTAAGACCTCTAAATGTTGATAGTTTGACTAGGGTTCGAACCTAAATGTACGGACTAGCTGCATGATTTGAGCTTTGTGATTTCTCTTTGTGTAACATGAATACGAGCCAGTTTCACTTAGAAAACTCTCCACGAAGATATGCCTTCCCTTAAGAAGATAATTCTCGTGTTTTTTGCCATATTCAAATAATGTAACTTAATTCTGGCTTACAGAACAGTTAATTCGCTGCTTATTTATTATATAATACAAAAATTTACACTGTATAAACAGTGTATTCATCATCACAGAAGAATAAAATATACTTCACAACCAACTCTTCAGCACCTAAAAGAAGAAAAATATATTTTTTTACATATTATCTGCTAGAAATTTCTGTAATAGACATACGAATCCATGACAGAAATGGTTTCATAAAACTAGATGTAAAGTCAATTATTTTACCTTTAAATAGGCACTGAACTGTAACAATAATAATTAATCTTGATCCTTTTAAAAAACTGTAATTTCTTAAATTAGAACATTTTTATTGAAAAATCTATTAAAATCAACTTTTCAATTTCAAAAATTTCATCGGTCACTAGTGCTCGTGAAAGTATGACCTCTGAACACCGGTAGCTCTTTTCGATTCAAATGCCATACAGTCTGTATAAGTGTTTCCATTGTTTTTCTCATGAGCAGTGTAAATACGAGCCTCTTTTGTTTAGAAAGTTCTCCATTAAGACATTCATCCCCTTAACCAGAAAGCCTTTGCGTATTTTTATCGTTTTCAATCCACCAATCAAAAAACAAAACTTTCCTTTTTCTTACTAAAAAACTCAGGTATTTCCACGCTCGATTTCATTCTCAGCAGAAGTAGCTGAATTACACTCATGTCCATAAATTAAGGATAATTCGGAGTCACGCGGAAATTGAACTCTAAAATAACTATATCACCTGTAAAATCACTACACACATCTTCAAGAATTATATGCAAATTTCAGGAAGTAACCAGATGACACCGATGGTACGTCACAATGACGAGAGTGTAAGAGAGTGATATATAAGGAATACAGGCAAAGAAGTAAAATTGTTCGCAGGCGCTTTATAAGCATTTCAGTGCAATAACCGAACAGTTATGACACAAATGACGCATTTGGATGATTTTTTACGTGGTAGAATTATCGGCCGTCTGGAATGTGGGCGTATCCAACTGGAATTATCAAACGAACTTGGAATTGCCCAGAGTGTCATCTTCAGGCTTTGGCAACAATTCCAAGATGATGGTAATGTGAGTAGACGTTACAGCACAGGTCGCCCCAGAGTTACAACGCCGAATGAGGACCGGTATTTGGCAGTTACTGCCAAAAGAAACAGGCGGAGCACTGCCTCAGACCTGTCTCGCCAGCTCTCTTCAGCCACTGGTACGACAATTTCAAGGCAGACCGTGTACAGACGCTTAGGGCAGATTGGTCTATATGCTCGTAGACCTGTCAGATGCGTTCCACTTACTGCAAATCACTGTCGCCTGCGGTTAGCCAGGAGTAGAGAGCATGCATTGTGGACACCGCAACAGTGGGCTTGTGTGATGTTTTCCAACGAGTCCAGGTTTAGCTTGCAGTCTGATTCTCGCCGGACTTTCATATGGAGAGCTCCAGCTACCCGTTACCACCAAGAAAACATTATTGAACGACACCGTTACGGTAGTGCAGGAGTGCTCGTTTGGAGTAGAATTACTCTGGGTTCCAGAACTGACCTGCGTGTTCAACTTGGAACCATGACAAGCAAATCTATCAGGACGTCATTCTGGAACCACGTTTGTTTCGGGGCGCCATGGGCGCACAATTTGTGTTTATGGATGACAACGCCCGTCCTCACCGTGCAAACATCGTAAGCGAATGCCTTCAATCGGAGGATATCACCCGTATGGACTGGCCAGCATTCTCATCGGACTTGAATCCAGTAGAGCACGTGTGGGATATGCTTGGCCGACGAGTTGCATTTCGTCAACCTCCTCCTACATGTCTACTGGAGCTTCGGAGAGCATTGCTTTTTGAGTGGTGTAATATCCCCCAAGCTCAGATCGATAATTTGATACTCAGCATGCCTAGGCGTTGTACGGACTGTATTGCATCGTCTGGGAGACATACAATGCATTAACAATCATACCAACCATGTAATATTGGTTTTTTGTAAATAGGTTTTTTCTTTTTTGTAATTTGCTCCAGGGAGAAAAAATCGCTAATGTTTTTAATAATATCAAACATATAGCATCTTTTTTTGCTCTTTACCTTTTGTTTAATAAATAAGCTTTACAAATAAGTGAAATTTGTTTTGCTTCTAACACTTCCTTTGCCTGATTTTGCATCGTCCTTAATTTATGGACATGAGTGTATTAAGTTTCATCTAAATTTCCTTTCCTCGTAGAAACCTAGTAGCCTCTCAGAAAGTCCTTCATGGAAGACATGCCTTTGAAAGGCAGATAGCCCTGATTTTTTTTCTAATAATTTATTAATAACAAACTAATCGAGGCGTAATTATTATTATTATTATCATTTTGGAAGAAATGTTACCAATTATCACAAAGATTAGACTTTTGAGTCACAGGAATTTGTATTTTTATAGCAATACCGTTAGGAATTATAACTATATTCTAGCATCACTACTATAAACCCAACTCTTCTCTTTTCATGGCATTTTACAGAAAAAACTGCTTCCCACTCGTCAATCGTCGAAAAATATGCATTCGAAAACATGCAGCAAATACTTTCAGGTCGAAATGGTTCGCGTCATTGGAGTAAACCCTAAGCGCAGATACCTGTCAGGTTACCAATTTACAGCGCTTATCGCTCTGTCTCTCAAATCAAAGCACGTGAATATTTCAAAAAGAATTCATTGCTAAAGCGCCGATGCAATTCCGTTCTATTTTGTTCTGAATGAGTTCATTTCGAATATCAATTTCAGCATTGAAATGCATTTTCATTTTTCGATTAATACAATTAATAAAAGTTTTACATTAATAAAGTTTTATAGCTAAAGTTCAAATAGCATTCAGTGGTATGAAAATTCCAGAACAAAATGTTTGTTACACGTAGCTCTTAAAAAGCACCATAAAGTAGATTTTCAACGATTTTGATGTTTTATAAAATTGTCATTATATATATATATATATATAATAAATTAGGCTTAGCTTCACTTAAAAACTTTTAAATTGTTGATAATTCTACAAATATTGCTTGCAGATTTACTAAAGACATAAATACCTCAACCGGAAAATAAGAATATATATATATATATATTCTTATATATATTTCACTTCACAAACACAATGCCCAGTGATGCCAGTTCATGAAACTAAATATATGCAGTTAGGCAATTCGAAGGGAATTCTAATTTTAAAACCTCCGTTTGTTCCTACAATTCTTTTTCTGATTATAAAATAGTAAAAACAGGAAAAAATATCAGAATGTTAAAACTTACATTACAGTTTGGACAAATTTAAAAACATAAATACATTTAGAATTGCGATCCATATATTGCTATAAATGTCATCATAATCCTTATGTTTTACTCTGGATGCAGACGATACCATATCCGCGAAATGCAGTTAGAAATTCTGAGGTCTACAAATGTAATGTAGAAGAAATATTTTTTATTTATGATGTTGTGGTATAAGATATTGTTAAGAATTTTAGGTGAAATAATCAACCATTCTTTGAAAAATTCTCCATGAATGTATCTCGCACGTGCTTTGCCTTAATCAATTAATAAATCAACCTTGGAGTTGTTTTATAATATACTCCATATTATTTCATTTTTATATTGAAGCTGTATTTTAACTTAACTTTAAGCTAATAAAAAATTAAACTAAGAAAGGTGTAAAATTTCTAATTATGGCAGCGATTCGATAGTGCTATCAAGTACCTATTAGGGTAAAGTTGGTAGCATTTTCATTCTACGTGAAAAATTACAAAAAATTGTACAGCTAACCATTTATGCTGATAATTGAAACTTGCATAAAATTAACATAGTGCTTTTACCACTCGAGTGTCCACGAAATAATCAACCGTTTTGAGCTGTTTCTTATGATTCTAGCAGATCTGAAAAAACTGAGTTTAATTATTCTATCAGTTTTCCCAATGCTTAAATAATCGAAAAATTAATACATTTATATACGTTCCTTTTAAGCAAATGAAATCGAGTAACAAAATAACATTTCTCACATAGACTAATTAGGTTGTTTTTAGGTTTGTGAGTAGATATTTTTTAGTTGTACAAGAGGCATAATATTTCGTCCTAGGTTTCATTGCTTCGAGACAGATGTGCTTAATGGGAATTTATTATTTTGTATCGTTGTAACTAAAAAAACATGTATGATTTCGAAACGTTTTGAAAGGGAAACAGAGGTATACGGAGCTGTTTTTCTTTGGTATCTGTATGCTAATGAGATTGCAACAACTCAAAAATACAAAAACAGGAAACTGTGGGAAATACATTAAATTCCTGACATTCTGATTTCTTATAACTGTCTTTTCTATTTATACTCTTTTTTTCTTTAACAAAATTACTATTTTTCAAGTTTAGCTTTTACATAAAACATTTATTAAACATTTGGTAGATGGATTTTTTGATTTCAATAAAAAGATTCTTGTTCTGGCAAAATAAAAAATATTGCTTCTCAGGACACATATTTTTTTCAAGTCTCATCTCAAGCCATCTGGTAAAATTTGGTTTTTCTTTATTAAGTAAGCGCACACGTCTCCTAAGAGCACTAAGCGAAAGGAAATTTTTCTTTTTTACGGTTTCTTTTTCGTTCTTTCAAAATAAATCATTTTGCTTTGCCATATTGAAGAGCTCAATTTTAACGTAAGATTTTATGTATTTTTAATTTCTAGGAATATTTATTCTTAAACTAGTAGGCTTAATGTTAACTTCTAAACTTAATCTTGATTTTGGTGTTAAACTGAAATATGTCTATTAAGATCAACTGCAGTTTCTTCTTCATCTTATGATCTTTATATCTATCTTCGACGCGTTAGACTGAAATCTGAAGTTTGCAGACTACATTTTTTTTTTTAATTTAAATAATCGTTCATACAGTTTCTGTTAATTTTTAATCAAACTGCATTAAGTTGTTAAGAATCATAATTATAATGATTCATTTGTATTAATTAGGGCAACGTTCTAATATAAATTTAAGATAAATAAACAAAAATCTTAAATTAATACTGTCCCAGAAGCGACCGACTGTTTAAGACTGCTGAAAGTCAAACTGACTGGTTACGTAATTGTTTTTCGTGTTTTTCCAAACGTATAACGTAAATACAAGCCAGTTTCCCTTAGGAAATCCCTTCTCTTAGGCTGACAGTCCTCGTGTGCTTTGTCATATTCAAATAACCTAACATAACCTAACCTTAAATTGGTAGGAAAAAGTCTCGATAGGTGGCTGTGCATGCCAATGTGTTAATTATTAGGATAAACAATGTTACAATCTTGTTAAACCTTTATTGAAAAAAATAAACAAATTTGACTTTAATTGCATTCATCAGTGAATTCAATAATATGATAAAATAATATTTGTTTAAAATGATTGCGAATGAAAAAAAATTGAATGCATTGAACTTTTTTTAACTTAAAAAAAATCTTTTATATTCATAAAAAATTAATGATTTTTATATTTTTCTTTCCAACTAGATATGCATTCTTGGTACATCACAGTTCAACTTATGCATATATCTTGTTTGGCCTATGGTAATTTTTAATTAATTTTAACTTTCTAAATACACTGCCACAAAATGCCATTGCAAACCGCAAAGCCCATGAAAGCAGTATGCCTGAATGAAGTAAAGCTTTCATGGAAAAGTAGCTAAGGATTTGTTTAGTTTGGTTTATTATTTAATTTATGATGGCTATCTGCCTAATGAAAGTAATGCCTTCGGGGAGAACTTTTTAAGGAAAACTCGCTCATGTTCACGTAACACATGAGGAAAATATGAAAAAGTCCAATGCTATAATAAATTATCTGAATTAATTTTCTCTTCAAAATGAGTTCTTTTAATCTTTTTACGAAGTATTATTTATTTCAAAACACAAGAGAAACTCGCCAAAGTAAAACATAAAATTAGCAAAGAAGCAACATTGTGTCTGGCGTAGATTTAGTCAAGAATTCTGTGGATTTGGAGGATAAACAGATACGGGTCCCTCTTCTTCAGGAGCAAAGAAATCTGCCCTTTTTTTTTTTTTTTTTTATTTATTTACTTCAATATTGTATTGTATTCCAAAATAAACTGCATGACTTTCAGTACCTTTTTCTTGCTGGTCAGTACTTTTTCGCTGGGTCAATGAGTTTTTAGCAAAATTCAAAATGACCAGCTATTTTTATAATCTTGATATTCCAAATAATTTAATTTATTAAAAGGCTTGGAAAATAATCAGGTAAATTGAAATTCTTAGAAAACATTTTTATCTTTACGTGATCAGGTTATTCCTCGTGCATTTGAATATAATTATTTAATTAGTATTATGTTAATAAAATATTTCAAGTTTGAAGTTTTCTGATTACTTGTTTTTAGTAATTCATATTACCTTCTAAAGGCACCCAGAAACAACTTATCTCTTCTGTTTTGTCACCATTCATTTTTGTCTTTTAAAACGCGAACAGCCGTAGCGTATTTGAAGCACCTGAAAGAGTACTTGAAAATACCGTGATCGGCATTTTGGCGAGAAAACTTGGCGATATTCTATCATATTTGCCTCAACCTATCCCGGTTCACTGTTGCCAGTCTTCTCCGATTGTCTTCAAGAGCAGATGGTAAAGACCTTGTCTCGTGAACTGAAGGTACTAATTGATCACAATGGTAGCTCAATCCCACAAGGTATGTTTGTTTTTCATGAAAATTAATCTCAGGCTTACTAATGATATTTATAATATGTTCATAAATTGAGAACGTATTCAGCAGTTTTTATCATATCCATATTCCTCTTAATTTTGCAATTTCCGTGTGTGCTACCGGTTCGTTACAAATCGATCCTTTGAAACTCGGGTTTTTTAAAATCAGATATACGAGCTGAGATTTGGAGTTAACAGAAGTTGCTCCGGAAGCTTAATGAGTTGAGTTACTTTAAAAAATTTTGTTTGATATATTTATTTAATGGTCAGTTCTTGATCACGACTTTTTTCCCTAAGGGTTTGCTATTTTTCTCCTATATATTTAGAAACTTTAATACATTGAGAAATTATACATTTAATTTTCCCAAAAGAAAGGATTATGAAATTAATACTCAGAATTATTTCAAAATCACTTCTAGGTACGGTAACTGTACGGCGTTTGATTTTGGCAAATCTCGTAAAACGCAGGATGTAGTATTTTTAATGTAGCTTTGGGATATTTTTTTACGAATTATAACTCACTCGGCTGAAATTATTTTCAGTTTCGTGCGTAAGCGCCTGATATCCTGTGAAAATTTGATTCATTCCTCGTTCCCTGCTCGATGTTAATTATGTTCTAGTTCCTAAGCTTGCGCTTTTTATTATTAGAAAAAGTTCACCGAAATTTATGATTATTCCATGATTTGATATTTTTGCAATGCGGAAATGGTTTTTTAGACTGTTGTGTGGGTTTTTCTCCCCCTCTTCGGTGTTCAATTCTTTCTGTTTCCCCCCTACCCCTCTCTTTGGCCGCTAACATATGCAGCACGCATTTTTTTTTCGCAATCGCAAAAATAGCGGAATAAATGAGGACAGCAAAAGCAGCTGAAGTTTTTTATTTATTTGCGCAGAAGCTAAGTGTCAAGTTTTCAACTCAAAAGTTTTGAATCTAGAGTGTGTCACTGAAATGACTCGAATGCAAATTATAAATTATCTTATGCGGCACGTAGTTCAGATGTGTTTTTGTAAGTGAAAAGTTCCAAATAAACAACGCAATTTTCGAAATAATTGTTCATAATCTAATTATTTATTTACCCAAACTTGTTATTGTGCAAGTCTCTTTATTAATTCCTTTTTAAATTGAAGAAATTTGGGAGAAATAGCTCTTCCTTCAATTACTTTTATAAAATAAATAGATTGAAAGCTATCCAGTAAATGTATATCATGCAAATATTGATATTAGCAAAAGAATATTTTTGAAAGTTTTTTTTTTTTTTTTTAATCAGTAATTTGGAACCGTTAAGAATGAAGTAGTAAAACAGTGGTTTGTAAGACCTACCCACCATATATTAGTCTTCTATTAAACTCTTAAGTTTCATTTCAAGGCTATTGAGCCGGAAATATGTGCTTCTCGTTACCTTCATTTTTTAATGAAATTCTTGAACGTATTTTGTATTAAAAATTAATAATTTATACGAAAGAAATTACTAATTTATATGAATTAATAATTTATATGTATTTATGTGAATTTTATGAATTTATATGATTATGAATTTCAACAGTGTAGGCAAAAAGTGTTATTTATAGTCCATGGGTTCCGACCATACCAGTTAGTAACATATAAATTTTCCGCCGTACCAGTTAAAAGTTAAGACCAATTTTTTGAAACAAAATTAGTACTGGATGATGTGGATGTGCAACTAATGCTTACCCTCTGACTTGGAGAGAACCGCCTAAGTTTATATGAACTTGCAATTATTTCAAAGCATTTTGGTACTCTTCTGTTATCGGGACCGGATTCAGAAATGTATGCATGTATGACGTGAATTCTATGGATGTATCTACGTATATGTGTACATGTATAGACACACGTACATTCGTACATACATACATGCAGGAACACATCCATCCATCCATACATGCATAATACGCACATTCCTGAACACAACCAGCATTTTTTATGGTTAAAGAGATGTAGAAAAAAGCAAAATATGAGAATTTCAATAAAATTTTCTAAACAGTTTCGAAGTTTTCCATGTAATTTTTGTTTTTTTAACAGAAGGGATGAACTTGAGAGGGAAAACACCGAGTTGCTATTTCATGTAATCCAAAAAGTGTATCTGAAGCACAAGCCCCAGATAAAAATTTTAGCTCAGTCATTTTCCAATTCGTATCGTTAGTCATTTTCA
This sequence comes from Stegodyphus mimosarum, assembly GCA_000611955.2. NCBI lineage: Eukaryota > Metazoa > Arthropoda > Arachnida > Araneae > Eresidae > Stegodyphus > Stegodyphus mimosarum. The sequence continues at coordinate 75,220 of KK118979.1, forward strand.
TGTTTAATATTATGTATATATTCTACAAAAAGGCCATCATGAAAGCATCATACCTGTAGCAGATAATCCCAGTGTGCTACCGTAATAAAATGTTTTACTTGTATATTTAATTTAAAAAATAGCCTGTATCCCTTCTAAGTAAGTTCTATTTCTTTAGAACAGCAACGCTGTCCATCATAGCAGTAAAAGTTTTAGCAGAGCAGCTTTTTGGACGTCGCAGATTATGTATTATCACAATATTTCTTTTCTGTTTCACAACTTTTATACACGGTTTAGTGTTATCTACAGATCCTAATGAAATAAATTTACTATTTGTTGCAGACATAAAAAGATAAAATGTATCGTTTTCAAAGTGCAGTATTTAAATCTGGCTTGCCTTCTGGTTTCTGTTCGGTCATCTTTAATAGTCCCGTTTTACATCGGGGAATCGGGAATTTATTCTTTTAAGTGAGTTTTTGAAGAGAAGAGTAAATATGCATTCCAGCTTTAGGATGTAGGAAATGTTACTTCATTGTAATGGAGACATCAGCGCAACTGGAATTCAAACAAGTTATTTTTCTTTTTGTCTATTTGTGTATTATTTTTTCTTGCAGCACTAATAGAGGACGATCGTACGGCAAATCATTTTTATGAAAGCTGATCAGCCTGTTAATCAAGTACATTGCGTATGTTCAGAGTTGCAATGAAGACGTTTCCAGAATTACGATTAGGATATTTTTAAGTGTTTCAGGTTATGCAGATATTTAGTACACGTGTTTGGAATAATTATAAGCAAGTGAAGACGCGAACCAGTTGAATCAGCGTTAGCCTACAAGTAGGATAATATACGCACCGTTGGAAGGGTTTCTATGTCCTTCACCCACGGGTGTGCACCCTCAAGCGTACCGGACGTACTGCTTCGCTGAGCAATCGTGCCTAACAATTGGTTAGCCTTAGATTTTATTTGCAACAAATTTCTTCTACCTTTCCTTACCAGTTCCTTTTTTCAACTTTGCCCATCAGGGAAAAATGCTTCAATCGATGGTACTGTGAATTGCAATACCAGCTGTGTCCCTAGTGATTATTCTCTTTCTGCAAACACTTGTAGTTCCCGCAGTGTGACATTCTTGGCTATTGAATGCGCTGGTTGCATGGTGTTTTCATGACTTTAAAAGTTTACTTTGAAGGCATCCCACCTTTAAGCCAATCATTTTTGAGTGCTTTGCCATAATACATTAATCTTACCTGAGCACAGGGCCGGGGTTAGGCATTCTGCCACCCGCGCGATATCTGGGAGTTCTAAATTCTACCGACCGTTGCCTCTAAATTGTAAAACATCTCTGCGTTTAAATTCTGAAGCCCATTTTCTTCCCTGACTTCTAAAAATTTTGCCCCGCGATCGCACAGGTCGTACGAGGTCTAGCGCCGTCCTGCCTGAACCTATACTTAGGATTTGATTTCCAGCTTAGTAAAATATTTTAATTACCTTTATCTGAATTTAACGTATAAAAGTTCGAAATTAAATGCCCTTTTGTAATATTGAAAAGTGCTGTTAGAACCTCACTGATATAGCTATAGGTATGCCATTATTTTAACCTTGTCTACCATAGTGAGAATGGATGAGTGACGACCGCTGAACGCTGGTAGTTTGATTCGGATCCAAACCAAAGCGAACGAGTTCACTGCATATGGTTTTCGTTGTTTTTTCGCATATGTAATATAAGTCACTTGTCCTTTGAAAGACCTCCATAAAATTATTTCCGTAGGCAGATAGCACTTTTGAGCCTTGCAACAAACCATTTGTAGTCAGAATGCCGTGCTTTTGCCATACTCTGCGATCTTTAAAGAAAGCAGGTTATGAATTACATGCAATTTAAATCTTTTTTATTTAATACAATGAAATCTGATAGTTTTTTTCACTCTTCGTAAAACGGTGTTAAAAAAGCTGTCGGTAGATTCGTTGAGCCGGTTATAAATTGCAGAAATCTAATTTTCGTCATATAACCCTCATGTCAAATTTTGATGTGCAAAAGGATTAAGTACAGTCTTATAAGAGCTTACTAGCAGCCGAGGTGTAAACTTCGCTGAACACGGGTAGTTCGACTCATGTTCGTTGTTTTTTTGTGTCTAACGTGGATACGAGCCGGTTTCAGTCTGAAATTTCTAGACGAAGGCATCTTGTATTGCCATAATTAAACAAACCAAACTGTCAGAGATTGCTAGAAATTCCTAAACTGTCTCACACATACACACACACATACACACACACACAAAAGGGGGAATGACGGAAATTCTGAAAATTTGTTACAAGTGGCATTAAATAGAACTTAAATATTAATCGTTACTAATGCATTAACAGATTCAGAAGACGTATAAATGAAACTCTCAGAGACTGCATCTTTACAGTTAGAGGGTTAAGCAGGAACACTCTTCTTCAAGATAACATAGTCTTACGGACGCAGTCTGAGAGAAATTCTGCCGCTCCAATAGTTCAGTAACTGTGATGGCGAGTAGAAGTTTTCAGCTCTCGCCTTGAGGTGAAGCACCTTTACAAAACCGGATTGTGTAATTAGGTTGGAATAGTCATTGCTGTCTCTGATTTGTATATTGTTTTTGTGTAAGCGTGTAGAAGCGATTGGCAGTTTATAAATTACAAAGTATGTGAACATTCCTATGGCAGTACGTAGCTAAAAACCTGTGTCTGTAAAACTCCTTTTTTTTAAATCCGTGCTCTAAAACGAAGCTGCTAATAGTGGCATTTTAAACTATAATTATGGTTAAAACTACAACAATAATTAAAATTAATATGTCTTTAACTGACTGACTTTGACGGTATTTAAGGCCTATCAATAAATTATTATTTTTCCTTTATTTTTAGTAGAAAATAATTAATTTCCTTGTTTTAATCAGGGACAGGGTGAATAAAATTACTGGTTCCTCATGGTCTTGTCTGTAATTAAATTTGCCGACCAACAGTCAAGTTGTAAAATCACTTAAATCACTTGAACAATGTTGAACATTAATTGTTCGACCCGGTTTATATCCCGGCGAACAGGCTGGTGTACATGGTTTTGGTGCTTTCCTCATGTGTAATGTGAATAATAGTGAGTTTCCCATTAAATGGTCCTTCGCGAAGACATTTCTTATCTTAAATAGGTAACCTCGTATGCTTTTCCAGGATCCAAATAATTCAATAGGAGTTCCTTTCCCGGAAAAAAAAAAATTGTTTTTTCCCCGTGTGTGCTGCAAATGTGAGCCAGCTGAGTCTTCCAACGTAATGCCAAGACCAAAACAATCATTTCGCCGAACTGTTCACACACCTTCAACTTTTTTAAGCGAATCTAAACATTTGTAAAATTTTCGTATTAGAATACGAATTAATCGTAACCTTAACAATTAATGACCAGTATTTTAAATTCAAATTCCCCCCCCCAACCCCATGGGTTTCGAAGTGCTAAATATTGAAAATGACAAATAATTGGGTGCTGATGATGGCATATCTTCACAAAGCAGTTTTGAACGCTGTGTTCATCCTATAACATACCAGACAATTTGTATTTTTGACACATCAAATGGAAACTGCAAGCCTGCTCTTGAGGTTAAGATGAACGGTTATTTGATAGAATTAATCCTTAAGGTACCGTGTAGGCAGTGGAATTAAACGCATGTTAATGCTGAAAAGCAGTGCATGGCTTCTGTGGCGAAAGCTACCCAATGAAGTATATTCCTTAGATTGTAAATCATTCATGCACTTATCGTTCGGTCTCAGTTCAACACCTTGTCGATAGGCACTCTCGACACGCGTAAAATGGTTGAGATAAGAACGCTGATTTTATCGACTCTGAACCCCCATATTTTATTTGAAAGGGTAATTCCCAGCTGCCCAGCAAATGAAATAAATTGGTAGTTACTGATGGGAAATATTTTCAAGATATTTAATTTTGGTTGGTTGGCTAATACATTAAGCGAATGCGAGATAGGACCGACACTGCAGAAAACCGACAGCCCAGGATCCACAGGGCAGCTCCAAAACCGGTTTCGACTCTTATATTGATGTCGATCTTATGCAGGTATTCTGAATAAAAATAATGAAACAGTTTTTTTATCCTTTCGATTAATGTGCGCTAGCTAATTATAAGCCTTAGCTATATTATGCAATGTTCATCTATACCGTTGTCGTTCCTACGCTGAATCGAGTCGACCGTATGCCTGTGGCAGATTATGTGAAGGTGAACCAAACCGCTTACACTTGATTCGCTAACAAATGTACATAAATTATCATTATCAGAATTTCTGTTGTGTCAATCGTATGCCGGTAACTAGTAACACGGTAGTATGCCGTGTTATTCTTGTGTAGTGTCCGTTCTATGAATTATGGGAAGGGCGCGCGAGAGCAGTCTACCTTTTGAAGAGTTTGATGGTTTCTTGAAGAAAAATGTCTTGTATTCATGTTGCACGTGAAAATAACTGCTATATATATTTGTCAGTAAACGATCTGAAAAAAGAGGCCACTAATTACTCTTCTAATAATCGTGCGCCGCTGTATTTATAAATATATCTGATGTAGATACCACATGACTTCCATGTTGGGCTTATACACAATTTTTACAAATTATGCATATTTTTTTTTTACAAATTATGCACATTTTTTGCTGCGCTACATTTAAACGTATTTCTTCGAATTATTTCACTTATTTAACCGATCCCTCAAGGTAAGTTGAAAATGACATCAAAAATCCCAAATTTTGAAATTAAGTATCCAGGTTAATTTTTGTCGTCCGAGAATCAAACTTCTTATGCTTTTATTTTTTCATAACAGGCATAAAATTTTCCCAAATGTGTAAGTATAAAAACCAAGACAGCGCATTAAGAGTTCGATTTCGCTATTTGTCGGATTTTATTTTAAATTTGAAATTGCCAAAATATGAATATTTTTTTGTTATTTAAAACACTTCTGTAATTATAAGTCTGATTGCGACCAACGATTGCGAAAACAAATGCCGGGTACAGACTTTTAAGCCCGGTAAAGGGATGAGTACACTTTTGGTACTGCTGGGGGATCTCAAAAAAAAGGGGGGGGGGAAGATGCAGCATTAGATGTTATACCAGTTCCATATACCAACATATTACAGTTTTACGGCTAAATGTTTTTATGAGTTATGCGCCATACATACGTACGTCACGAAAAAGCCCTTTTGAACCCATTTGAAATCCATTTTACAATTCGTTTGGGGAAAAAAGTGTCTATTATGTTGTCTGTGCGTACAGACGTCACGCAGAAAATCGTTCAGATGGAATCAGGAATGGTCAAAATAGTTATTACTTCGTACAAGGAAGTAAAAAATCTGCCTTACCACTTTCTTTATTGTAAGCATAAACAATAGATTAAACGTCAAAACAGTGCACTCACCATCATTCAGTGTTGCTAACAAGTATTTGTAATAATTACTGCTATGATTAAAAATATACTTTTATCATTCATATGATAAAAATATACTTCTGTTAGTATGTAATAAGAGAATTTATAATTACGTAAATGTTCATTCTTTTCTTCCCACCGATGGTTAAAGTCGAGAAACTGTTAATTTATTCCACCACCAGTTTCCCGTCTCCTGAACGGGTTAGCTTCGTATTGGTTATTCTTGTGTTTTTCATAAATCGAACTTAAATACACACGCCAGTTTCTTTTAAAAGCCCTCCTAGCGGGTAACTGTTCTAATTTAGTGCAAGCTGAACTAACTAAACACGCTGTTGGGCTGTCCAGGCACGAATATTTAAAATTTCAGTATTTTTTTCGAAATGCATGTTTTCTTAAGCTGTTCTAAAAGTTTGCTAATAGAAGAACGGCGGGGGGGGGGCTTTGGATTTCGCCTCTTGGTTAAAATTGAAATTGAGTTTAGGAAGATAGCCGTCATGTTCTTTGCTTAATTGCTTCAGTCCAGTTCAATTAATTTTTAAACCAACCAACCAACCCAGGACAGCGTAAAATATGATACTTTAGATGTTGTCGGTGAGCAGAAATGATTAGACTTGTTGCGTCCCCATTTTCAGGTGAAATATTTTCCCCTTCCCCCCTTTTTTTATTGTTTCGGCAAGGGCCAGCTGCATGGCCGGTTTCGTGGTTTTCCCGATGCATAACGTGTATATACGAGCCAGATTACCTTAGAAATTCCTTCAAGAAGACATCCCTTCCCTTAGGCATATAGCCCTAGTATGCTTTGTCATAATCAACTAAAGCGGGTTGGGTGTGGAAATGTACTTTAGAATCCTTTGTTTCAGGTAGATATGTGAGGAAAATTACCGTCATCAACTACTTTTGTATTTATCTACTTTAATGTCAATGCAACCATTTAAGGATAACCAGCGTAGTTTGTTAATATTAAGTAAATCAGAGGGACGAAGAAAATCGCATTGCTACAAAATCTGAAAGGAAGAATTACGAGAAATTTTAAAATTCATGAGAAATATAGCTTAATGAGCATTTAATTTTATTCACAATGATTTATCTAATGAAAGTTCACCAGTGATAGAACAGATAAAGCTGCAGTTTAGTTCGGATAATAAAAGAATCACATGCGAGGGCTGTCTGCTTAAGACCGCAAGGAGAGCTTTCTAAGGAAAATAGTTCGTTTTCATGTTGCGTACAAAGAAAACGCCCGTGCGCTGACATTTGATCCCGGATCAAACTACGTACTCAAGCAGTCTTATCACTAAGCCGATGTAGGGCGATAAAGCCATAAGACATTAGGAATTATTCCTTAGTTTGGTTCCAGATGCTGGACCGGCTGACTGCGTAGCGTTTTCTTGTATGAAACGTATACGAGTTAATTCATTTTCCCTAGAAATTCATTCATTAAGGCATTCTTCTGTGTTCTGAACGAAATGACGGAAAGAATCCTCATTATCAAGCTTCATGTAAATTAACAGACGTTGATATGCAGACTTTCGATGGCAAAGGAGACTGAATCCTCTCGGTCAGAAACTGTTGCTGTTTGGTCTGGATTATTTAATTATAACAAAGTACTGAAGTTCTGTCTTCCTTAGAGGGAATGCCTATATGGAGGACTTTCTGAGGAAATTTTATTCTTGTTACATATTAGAAGAAACACAAATTCATTACTCACTCCATTCAGTCCATGGCAACTGAGCCTGTGACGAAATACCAGTATTCAATGGTCTTACATCTGAAGCCCTGTTGGGAGCGTAAAGACATGGCTGATTACGGCCAGATATTGCTTTGGAGTTTTTATTTAAGGAAAGGCGTCATCCACTTTCAAGTAACTAGTATTTTATATATTGTCTTGGTATAATAATTTGCTTTGGAAAAGAGCATTTTGAGTAACACATAGCTCAAAGCCAGCTCCAGTTGCTAGCGGTTATTTGCTATTTTATATTATACTAGAGCTTGTTAATTATGTGTGACTTTTCTGGGTTTCCGTAAATTTTGGAAAACTACGAATTTAGAAGAAAATCATATACGTATACTTCGATATCGAACATTTAGACAATACGTAGGAAATAAGAGAATACAGAAATCCTCCTTTTCATTTGCATGTTCAATAAATTTATTCATTAAAAAAATTTAAAAACAAAGTTTTCATTTGAAAAACAAACGAGCCTTGCAAATGTTATTAAAATGGTTAAATAACCATCTTAACATTTGCAATAGAAAAAGGATTTTATCTTCCTTTATTTTAATGATAATGCTTTTTAAAAGATATTTTCATCGATGTATGTGCTTTTTAATAGATAAACCATTTGTGAAAATTGTTAAAAACAGCGGTGGAACGATTTTAACTGAATTCATTTAAAGCACAATGTTGAAAGCTGCCTGCCTTTTTACAGTTATTGTTCCAAAATTAAGCGTAAACACACTGATCGGAATCCTCAAAAAGTTGAAGGTTGATTTGGTTTATTTGATTATAGCAAAATAGCCTATCTGCCTAAGGAGAGGAATGCTTTCGTGGAGGGCTTTCTAAAACAAACAAGCTCCCATGCAGCCAGCACACATGTGGGAAACACGAAAACGCCCGTGCAGCCAGCCCGTTTGCGGAATTCAGATCTCGGATCGACCTACCAGTGTTCAGCGGTTTTACCGCTTGGCCGTAGGCAGTTGAAGGTTTATTAGCTATACGTTAGATGATTAAGTTATTTGAATATGGCAAAGCACATAAGGGCTGGCTACCTAAGGCAAGAGGTACCTGCATTAGATGGAATCACTGCTTTCTGAATATTGCTTACGATTCACATTTAATGAAATAATACCTTAACTTATTCTCAACAGTTCCTTTGGAAATTGGCACAACTTAACTTTTAGAAATTGTCCCATATTAAAATAAATATAAGTTTAATTTTAAGCCTATGTCAAGATATGCTTTCCATTCCTAGGAATAAAAATCCCATAAAAACATGCGGGAATCCGTGAAATGGGATCTTGTGGAAGAAGCTCTAATTGGATACTGACTGTGCTTAGAGATAATGAATTCGAACGAAATATTTGCTTGATGAGTAAGTATGGCAATCAGTAACCAGGGATGAGTAATCCGGTTTTTATTTAGTAGCTTCAATCTAAAAAATACAGGTCATTTGCAGAAAGTCTTTGATTGCATTCCCTACAAACAAACAACCTAGTAAAACAAACACACCTAAAATTTCGAGATTCTAAATAAGCAGCATTCCAGTAGTTAAGAACCTTATCTTGACAGACAAGCATAAAGCATTCCTGAAGCTCAAGACCAATGTGTTAACCCTTTCAAGACTATAAATGAAATCGGCCTTGGGATGTATTATCCCGTTAGTCTCGAAAGGGTTAGCGAACTGACTTTATTCAAAAAGTAATTAAGAGAGTATTTCGTTCCCTACTAATTAAATGCTTAATTTCCCATCTGCTTAAAAGTACCAGTTTAACTCCAGTAGAAATACCTCGCGAAAGATGCTTGTATTAACAAGTCATAACAGTCATTGCATTAACAAGTCTTAAATCATTCACATGAAAAGCTTAACTATTATGCTTAATTTTCGTTCCAGAAAACGTTAAGTCCACCAGTGGCCGAGCGGTAAAGTCGCCGAAAACTGGTAGTTCCATTCGGTGTTCGATTCCCGGCAAATGGGCTGGCTGCATGGACGTTTTCATGGTTTTTCCCAGGTATAACGTGTATACGACCCACTTTCCCTTAGAGAGTTCTCCACAAAGGCATCCCTCCCTTTAGACAAATAGCCCTTGAGTGCTTTACCGTAAATTAAATACAGCAAACCAAACCAGAACAGGGCAAAAATAAATCATTTTGTATAAACTGACAGAGGAGGGAGAAGCCGGGTACTTAAAAAAAGGTGTTTTTTATCATCTTTTTTAATTGCTGGCACAAATGTGTTGACTAGTTTTTCCAAACGTAGATGCTAAGATTCTGGACACTTTTATGCTAAGCTTGTTTTATATTTGAACAATTTGATTTCCGACAAACCTATGTAAAGTTCTAAAGCGTGAAAAGCATGAAATATAATACAAAAAGTAGTCGCATTTTAAGGGGTTTAAATACTGTCTAAAAAATTTTACATAATACCACGAGTTATAGAAAAGCTCTTGACAATTATTTTTTTAAGATGGGAGGAAAGATTTTAGATCAGCCACAATATTAAATTAAGCAACTTTATTAATTTTTGTTCTGTAGAAAACTGATGCTGAGTTCAGTCTTTCCTTGAAATATTTTTTTTTACAGAATATCTAGTCAAAAACATGCACATGCGTTATCTTATGACATGCGGGTGTACTTTGCATTAGTGAGTTAATCAACCATCCGGTCATTAAGTCCACATATTGAAAATTACATCGGTCTGCTGAAGTCGTTTTAAGGCCTTGTAGCAGTTTTCTTTCGCTTTTTCCGTTTCCTTTTTTGTAGTGTGTACAATTGACAAAATTTCCAGAATCGGGTTTACTGTAATGGTGTACGGAATCCGCTGTTGATATTCCGGGAAGATAACAAGACAATAATGACTCAGAAAGACAGAGGTATTGTATAGGCTGTGTCCTGCTAACGTAGTTGAGTCAGCAGAATGAGGTGTAGGAAGTAAATAAAGCTTGAGAACTCGTTATAAAAGACATCTCACGGCCATGTAAACAGCACTTGTTAAATGGGAAAGTGTATGGAAAATCAGCTGTCGTAGAATTTAATCCTACGGTTATAGCACTTGTTCTAAATGAAAGCGTGCTAAAGTCAATATCGCTATAGAAGAAGTTAATTACCGACGCAGATAGGCTTATCCAGTCGCCAGGCCGAGCGGCTAAAACCTGCCCAACATTGGTAATGTTATGCAAGGTTCAATTTTTAGAGAACAGCCTTGGCTGCTGCATATTTTCCCCATGTGCAATGCAATGAGTCAGTCATTTACAAAGCATCCAGTCTTACTCTTCGAGCTGTTTGACGTCGCTCCTATTGCAGACATAAGAATATATTTTCTATTTCTTTTTTTAAGAATCTATAAATTGAAAAAGTTTTTTTTTTTTTCACTGGCGCAGAGAGTAATGTTACCTCTTCGTAAACTAAAATCAAAATTCTCGGTAACCGGTAATTTAATTCTCGGTATTATTAAGAACCACTAATTAAGCCAACTAATGAGGTGCCTTCTGAAATTATCAAATAGGCGCAATGCCTGTCGCAGGCCAAGTAAACAAGACCGCTGAACACTGATAGTTCGACCGGGGTTCAAATCCTGACGAAGTGGCTGGCACTTTCGTGTTGCTTTTTTTTTTTCAAGTGTGTCGTAAATACTGACAAGTTTTCCCTTAAAAATTCCTCCGCGAAAGTACGCAAATATATACCTAGTGTTGTTTGTCGTAATCAGATCATCCAGGCATAATGCTTTTGTTATATAGATATGAAGTCGTACCATTGAAGAAGATTGCTGAATATTGGTGGTTCAGTCTGGTTTCGAACTTAGGCGAACTGCCTGCCCTGCCTGCATGTTTGGTTTTCTTGTTTTCCCCATGTATGACGTGAATACATAGTCCTCCCCGAAGGTACCTCTTTCCTTAGGAAACCTTTCTGTATGCTTTGCCATATTCAAATAACTAAGCAACTAACCACGCTGCTGAAAATATTTTGAGTTTTGAAAACTGATTGGTATATGCTGAAAAAAAATATAGTTATGAAAGTTGCTTGTATAGTACCTTAAATCCAAATAAATACGGTAGAGAAAACTAGGAGACTAATTTATGACAAAGCGTATGGCCCTTTATACTTTTTTTACCCTCTGCGGAATACGTGCTTGGAAGTTCCTTGGAAAAGATGGTTGGAACTTTTTAAGTTTCGCATGAGATTCCATTAATTACGAGATTCCATTCTCGTGCATTTGACAGTATGAAGACGTCGGCGTAGCGTGGACATGAAACACTACTAGTTCACACCAGCTTATGCCCTTGTACGCTAGTGTACAATTTTTCTCAGCATGAATATAGTTATTTTTCCTCTACTTATTATAATTCCCAGTTAAAACCAAAATATAAATGCCGAATAAATTAATTTTTTTTAATCTGCATGCATTTTCGCAAATAGTAATATGCAAAATAGTAAAAAATACTACATAAATGCAATAAGTAATATATGCTATATAGTAAAAAATAAAGTGACAAAAATATTGCTTCTATTGAAACTTTTCTTACTGTCACATTTGCGTAGTATTTAAAAAAAAAAAAAATCACGTGACTCTAAAATTTAACTGACCCAATTTAATAGCATCCGTTTTGTATACCCCACTCCCCTGCGTAACCAAATGGACTGACTGCCTCTCCTCAAGCTTTCGGCCTACGCGTAGGATAGACCGATCAATAGTCATTTTAGATGCTACTGGAAAAACAGAAGGACTCGATGAGAGTATGAATCATTCATAGTTTTATAAACTTCAGTTTTAATTTAAATATATCTTGCTTTATACTTGACCTGAAGAAAGACCTGCTACCGCCGCTTTAATTTCATATATACGGAAGTCGTTTTGCTAGAAGTTAGAAATGGGAAAGCTTGAACTCTGATTGAGAAACAGGTTTCTGATATTAAGCGATCCGTGAAGAATGAGCAAAATTCTAGACAACGACGTCTGGGCTGAAGCTTATTCAACAATATTTAAATGCGTTCCGAAAATCCAGAGACATTTGCATTCGAAAAAAACAATTGTAATTCTTCACTAAAGATAAATTTTTAGTATTTTAACTTAAATCAGTTTCCCAATCTTTTTCGGCACACCAGTCACGAACATATTTTATATATTTTGAATGTGATCTGTAGGCACTGGCTGAATGCACACTGAAATGTTTTAGGCGTGTTGCGCTTGTTAGACATTAAGTTGTCAAACCTGGTCTGGAAATCCGAAAACAAACCGTTAATGAATGACTACTGATACGTTTATAATCATAAACATGAATTTGACAAAAAGATGTCCAGATTCTTGACACCGCACTTGCGTCCACTTTGTAAGAATTACTTGCAAGCATATAACTGTAATCTTATTTTTATAATTTTAAACTGGTAGATTGCAGCTTGCATATTATACGTGTGCTTGGAATAGGTACCTTACGTACACACATCTTGTACCCACAATATGAAGTACCTCATAATGTCGGTACATCTTGTACCAGCAGTACGTAGGAAATTTTAACGTACATATAACTTATACCAAAACTATGAAGCTTATGACTTGGTATTGCGAGAATGCATGACTGTTTATAATTTATGTCACCAAGTGAAAGTTTGTTTTTGCTTAGAAATGTTTAAGTAATTTTGTATTGCCCGGTTTATCTTCCACAAAACCACGTTTTTCGAGTAATTTTTTAAGAGCGCGATTTACTTTCAACGTCTTCCTGCTGGCCCTAGGATAAATAATACCCTGTCCATCCAAGATCGCTTGAAGGACCAACGTTTCGGCATTGGGAAACTCAAGTTTCATAGGAAGGCGTAATATGTATGAACATGTTTTAAGCATGCTAGACGCAGTTTTTTTTTTAATTTGCATATCTTTAAATATTTGCATATAAAACATTGTTTGACCAGATAGGAAATCTCACATGTTATAATTGCATTTCACTGATCTTCAGTTTTATTTCATAATAATCTGAAACCAAAAAAGCTTGTTATTGTAGTTTACTATGAATCGGTGTGAGATCTGAAATTATGTAGTGATTAATAATTCCCAAGTATGGAGTGGAGAACCGCTTTAAAATGTTTTAAATAATAATCTTTAATTACGATAAAACGCTCGTTGTTGCTTTAGTACATTAAGAGCCGTTCTAACATCATGCATTTTTCCTTTTATAAATAAAATCGTCATTTTCTTTTAAAAATATGGGAGTTTTAAATTATTTCTTCATTTTGTAGTGTTCGTGTCACCCTTGAATATTCAATTCAATGATCACTTAACTTTAGACAGATGTTACATTGTGGGTCACCCGTACTACACGTAACATATCCGTGTTTCCTTTTGGGATTTTACAGAAAATCTTTCACCAATGATATTCGTCTATGTTAGATTTACAATAGCACATTTATTTATTTTAGAGTTTTATCCACTTTAGTTTTTCACTATCACACTGAAGACATATTACTGTTTTCATTATGTTTTTTTATCTCGAAGACAAAGTACAATCATTTGATTCTCCTCTTTTTTTAATTTCAACTCTGTGTATATATATATTATTTATATTTAGAGATGACGTTGGGGACTTACCGATGAACAGCCAATGGACACTTTTTGTTCCTTTTAATATAAATCGTAATATGTACAAATAATCACACTGATTTTGAAGCAATCGTGTCCTAGTTTGATTTTATACTCGAATATTACATCTGTACTGGAGGAGAGCACGTATTAAAAGATGAAGATTTGAGTTTAAAAACTAGAAAATGAACTAAATGGCTCTTTTGCGCCATAAAGAATGCAGTTATCTAATTACATTATTAGCTGTTTATTATATTAATATTAATTGTTTGGCTGTCTTCCTGTATTTAAGTTGAAGCGATTTTACTGTTCCTACTATGACGTTTTCAAATGTTTCTCCCATGTTGGTCAGTATTGAAGTCAAGATTTTTAGTTTAACTAAACGACTTTTTACAGAAGCCTCGATTAGATTTTTTTCTAAAATAAAACAGCATAGTGCATAGTTAATATATTTTTTAAGTTGGAAATCGAAAGGGAGAATTTTCTATTCAAGATGAGATGAAAGAGCTTAAAATTAAATTTTTGTTTGCATAATTTGAATGATTTTCAACAATTTAAATGTGCTTCGCAAATAAAACAAGACGTTCTGTGGTACACAGATCTGAGGCAAAATGTTTTTCATCGTCCAACTTCTAACTTATTTGAAATACTACAATCGAAGACGATACACCATGAAATCTTTGCCTTGCTGTAAAAATACATCTTGACAAAGCATTCGTACATTACTACTGAGTTCTTCAAATTCAGAAAATCCGACATCGTATGCTATATATGAATACATGTTATTCTCTGGAACACAATTAAAAATAGTTCATAAGTATAGGATAGTGCCCCCCCCAGCATTGACCAAATTAAGACCGCTGAATACTGAGAGTACGACCTAGGTTCGACCCTGGGCAAATGAGCCAGCTGCATGATTGGTTTCCTACGTTTAACGTGAATACGAACCGGTTTCTCTTAGAAAATCCTCCACGTAAGTATCTCTTACCTCAAGCAGATAACCCTCGTATACTTAGCCATATTCAGTTAACTTAATATACAGATAGGTTGATCTATTTATTCTTTGTAATTAAGTACCAATGCATCTAAATATAAATGAAGGGCTTATTTTCAAGCTGTTGTTTAAACATGAGCTTAAACTTGCAGTTAATTCCAATTAGATGATATTGCAATACCTACTTATCACAATTAATTAATATGAGGATATTTAATTGAACTTTTCACGGACCGTCACCTATTACAGTATTCTCAGGATTGGGACGTTACTGCTTTAGACGGCGTCAGGATGTTCCCGAGAAAGGAGAAATTTATCCTTTTAGATTGGGTCTTGGCAATTTGCAGATAATCCCCGCACTATCTGAAACGATTCTTAACGCCATCTGGAACGATAAAATAAACGCAGCAAACATCCGCTTTTCATCAGTCAAAGGCTTGGAGTTTTGCAATTCTTAATTGCAAGGGGTACATCCCGAATCGAAATTCTATGGCTTTCCTCTCAAAAGATGATTATTTTACGCAGTTAAATTTTTTGTTCGGCAACCCGTTCATTTGCAAATAGTCTTTCATTACGCTTTTGTTTTCCACCTCAACGTTAGTGTTGGTGCAATGATTTTGAAATATTTGGGGTAAATAGTTTAGCAATCATTCTATTTTTATTGCAACATTTTTCCAGAGTTTAAATTTTTGGGAAGGGAGAAAATAGATGCAGAAAGCGGTGTATATGAATTAAAAAATTATTATCGGTGCGATACTTATTTATGAACGTTGCAACAAAATGTTATTAATTAAGAAAAGGGTGGTTAGGTTATTCAATTATGGCAAAGCACACGAGGGCTATCTGCCTAAGGGGAGGGATGCCTTCGTGGAGGACTTTCTGAGGGAAACTGGCTCGTATACACGTTACACATGGGGAAAACCACGAAAACGCCCATGCAGCCAGCCCGTTCGCGGGATTCGAACCTCGGACCGAACTACCAGTGTTCAGCGTCTTTACCGCTCGGCCGCTGGTGGGCCTAGAAAAGGGTGGGGGTTAATGGTTGTGTTAAGTGATAGTGCAATGGGAGCCAGAAGCCAAAATATACAGTAAATAATAATAATAAAATATATAAACTGGAATCTCAATACGATATCTTATCAGAATTCGGGTTTTCATAACGATTTCGTCCAAAAGGCCACTGTCATATCGATCGAAAGTAAGTAAATAAATATAAAAAAAAGAAACAAAATCAATAGCTCAAGCATTGAAAGTTTTCTGTGTCGTGTACTTTTATATCGAACTGCATCAATAAGTTTATATTAATTTTCATGAAAAATATTGTAATCGTAGCTTTTTACATAATTAACGAAGTTTATAAACTAAAATTTGAGGTTGTAATACTTAACAGAGAAGGAAAAAAGTGGTCTGTGTACGGGAAAATATTTTGTTAGTAATAAGTTATTGGTTAGGGGTGTCGTAGCATGCACGCCTCAAATGAATGGGATCAACGAACTAGTAAAAAAACTCTTTAAGTAATCTAGGCTACTATTATTGTTAATATAGTTTGGTTTAATTAATTATGGCAAAGCACACGAGGGCTATCTAAAAGTCGCTGAACACTGGTAGGTTGGCCCGAGGTTCAAATACCGCGAATGGGCTGGCTGCATGGGCGTTTTTGAGTTTTTCCCCCATGTGTAAAGTGTATACCAGCCAGTTTTCCTTAGAAAGTTCTCCACGAAGGCATCCTTCCCCTTAGGCAAATAGTTCTCGAAGCTTTGCCGTAATTAAATAAAAAAATCATCAACTTCATTTTTAAATTCTCCGAATGCACTGGCATTTGATATTGCCGCATTTTAAAATGTTAACCTCTTGCCTTTTTAATTTCACAGGCTTCCATTAGTGGCTGAGTTCTCATAGTTCGTCTCGGGGTCGAACCCAGAGGAGCGAACTGTCTGAATGGTTGGTTTTTGTGGTTTCGCTCATGTGGGAGGTGAATACGAGCCAGTTTTGCATCGTTAAAAATCTTCTACGAACGCATCCGTTCCCTTAGGCAGATAGGTGGCTGTCGTGTTCTTTGCCATATTTCAACAACCTAACATTTAATTTCATAGTTTAAAATGTTAACTTCTTGTCCTTTTATTTTCATCGAACCCAGAGGAGCGAACTGTCTGAATGGTTGGCCACTGTCATATACACGTTAGTTTGCTTTTCCACTTTTCAGTGTTTATGGTAATGTCGTTTGGTACTTACGTATTAAAGCTAAGACCTTTATAGAAGTCGCCAAGTTTTTAGAATGTGCCGAATTCTGCCAAAAGTGCTCGTAATAGTCCTTCAGTCAAGCAACGACGCCATTTTCGTATGCATTCTTTTTTTGTTATATTGCAACAGTTTCTATAAACAAATCGTGGTATTTTTTTGTCTTAAATTTAGTTTTAAAATATAGCACCTTAATAACGAAAGCGCTATTATAAAGCGGCTTTTGTTTTATATATTTTCATACTGCTGTTATCAAAGTTAGTGGAGAAAAGTATATTGAGACTACGGAAAAAATCAACCATTACTGCATGAATTTCGATACATCTAATAAGTGAAGAAGGAAAGTACAGAAGAGCCTTTATTGAGCAAAACCAAGATGTGTTTAGTAATCGATTTTTTACATTTAAAAAAAAAAAAGTTCGCTGATTTGTTGAGATTTCTGAACACAGTTACATCCCAGCGAAAGAACTGGCTGCTTTGAAGTTTCCGTGGTTTTCCCTTTGGGTAACGTAAATGAATCATTTTCCGTAGAAAGACTTCGATGCTAACTTTTTTCCGTAGCGGGAGTGCCCTTATGTGTTTTATCGTATTCAAACAATTTTAAAATAAATGACTTACTTCAAGCAAACCACTGAAAAGTGGAAAAGCAAACTAAATACGTGTAATAGGTTAATTTTTCCAACATAAGAATCTGCAACTGTTCTACTTTTCTTAAAAGAACTAACATTTAGTTGTGACATTATTCCTAATTCAAAGCGCAGTTCTTTCGCGTTTAGAAATTTTTTCGCCCATTGACTAAATTTAAGCAAAATGAATGGAATAAACAAGTTTAGAATAAAACAGATGAATATGAGTAAAGTAAAAATGCTACAAGTGTTTATGAGAAACTTAGCAGGGTCGAAGCTAGGCTTTTTTGCCACCCTTTAATTCTGCTCTCTGGGGGCGACTTCTGCGATTGCACCAGCTCTTGCTCCGACCCTGAGTCTTACGAGATCCAAAAACTAAACTACGGTGTACTAGGATAAAATGAATCTGAGGATTATGGAGAATTCATTTAACTCGTGTACCCTATTCCAGGCTTTCCCAAGGAGACATTTCCTCGTCGACACTTCAAAATTTTAAAGGTGTTCGGATAATCGAAGCTGTGCTATATTTAAATTTTGTAATGTGGTTGCGTAATTGCTTTATCATTTCACTTTTTATTGTAATTCTAATTATTTTTGTATCTGATCCGAGAAGAAAAGAAGAGGGAATCGAGCTCTTTATATCTTTAAGTAAACTTGCATTTTTTCCCCAAATTGTGATGGAGATCTACGTTTCAGTCAGTATGAAAGAGAGCAATGAAATTATAAATTTTAAGGAAATTAGCGGCCAGTTTAGACTTGAATTTTTTTTTAGTCCTCTGAAATCATACACATAAGCTTGCTTATATATCACAATTACAAATGAACAGGAAAAGATCGTTATGATAAAATCTGAAATAAACTGCCAAAGCAATTCAAAAATTTAGCATTTTTGCTATCGATGTGAAAGTAAGAATTTTGAAACTAAATGTAGAAACCCGACACTTTATTTTCTATTAAAGGAAATAGAAATGTTGAATTTTCTGCAGTATCGTATATTTCAGAAATAGGTTTCCTTATAGTTCCCTGCGTAAAAGAAATATTCCCTTGATATTGCGAGCATCTTTAGAGATTAGAAACAATATATTACTTTATTTTCCATTTAAAGTATCGTTTAGGAAAAACATATACTCTAGCTGCTCAGTAAGTTCGGATCTTTGGCAAGAAAGAAAGACGGTAACTATTTCTCTGAAGAAAAATTATTTTGAAATGAATGAAATGTTGCTGGAAAGTAAATAATAACTTCGGACTAATATTTCGTGTTAACAGAATTTGACAAGATAACTAAGCTTATAAACCATTATATTGCCTTACATATCGATTGTAAGGTATTCTGTATGTTAATGTCTTCCATACATGATAATTTTTTTAAGTTCATTAAATAAAAAGCGCCTTTTCAAATAAAATTTTATCCCGAGTAAACAATTTAAATCATATCATGTGACAACTCTTACGAATTTATACGAGTACTAAATAATGTATTAAAACCTGCATTATACGCACATAACACATGTATATAACGCCTTACTGTGTGTAACTGTGTATATATTATTAACATGCATTATATATATAATATATATGTATGAGGGAATTGTAAGGAAAAACATACATATATATGTGTAAGTATATATATAATCGTACATGCTGTACAACTTAATTATATTTGTGTACTTCTTTACTCATTAAAAGTAACTATTTCAAATGATAGTACCGTAAATCTTACAGCGATATTTAAATTTAGCTTTATATATTCAAAAAAGGGATACATACACATATAACGATTTACAATTTTAAAATGAAAAGCATCAAAAATGCGCTTTTTTTAATAATTGGTAAATAACATTTAAAGTAATATAAATAGTAATTTCCCTACTCCAGAATTGAAGGCACATACTTTTCAAGTGTATATATATATATAATTTTTTTCTTCCTTTTAACTGAGCAAAATCATCAATATTTTTTTCAAAATTAAATTGATACTTAATTTATGTTTTATAGAAGGAATGGCCATGTATCACAGTTTTTCGTGATCAAGCGAAGATCTTATATAATTCTTTGTTACTTTTTAGTTTGCTACAGCCAGAGGCGTGCCTATATATTTTTTTTACCTGAGGAAAAGGAAGTGCATTCGCGCTGCTATATGCAATGCAAAGTGTCCGGCCATTTAAAAGGAAATATATATAATATAGTTGTATATATTGGGTTAGGGGTACAAGCTAAATATATCTATATTTTTATACGCACAAGTTTATTCATTATTACATTTCACATCATTATACCAAATCTCTTATAAGATTAGTCATAGCTTTATATATTCAGAAAAAAAAAAGGCACTAATAATGATTTGCAGTTTCGATATGAAAAGCATTAAAAATTTCCTTTCTGTTTTAATAATTTCATTTTTCTTACTTGTAATTAAGCAAAATCATCAGTAATTGCTCAATCTACTTGATCATTTTATTCCATAGAACCGTACGCAGTGTCTGAAATGACTGTTTGATCACATTTGAAGCAGAATAGTGTTGTGTTTGAACGACTAGCCATGTTGTCATAGAACAGTGATGTTTGAAAAACACATTCACTGAAATGGTCTTGTTTAAAGCTTTTTCTTGAATTAAGATCTAAGTTAAGATCTTTTTATTATTTTTAATTTGCTGAAATTCTTTCGCCGCTAGCAACTCTAATTTTCACTGTAAGAGCACTCTTAATATTGCTTCCAAAGGTAGATACGATTGAAGTAAACTTTTGTAAATTAATGTTAAATTATCCAAGAGCTGACGTTCGGAGTCCTAAAAACTGAGAAGTTTTTAAACCTAGATGTTTTTTACTCAATTTCTGCAGCATTTATATCATACGGATATTTAAGTGCTGTACTGTTGCCTTTAAATTACTTAAATCCAATGAGATTAATTTTTCATTAGTTAAAAATTGAAAATCGGAAGACATTTCGTTTAATTTTTCGTCTCTCCATTTCATTTGAGAGATTAATAACATCTAATGCTTCTTTAATTTCTACATTGAACAAATATTTTAGAAAAAATTAGTTTTCTTATCAATTGATACAGGACGATCTAATTTGTATTTATTTATTTTGTTTCTGTTCACTTTCTGGTAATATTTATCTCTAAAGCTAAATTTTTACATTTCTCAAGAAACATTGAGAAAAATATTCCCTCAGCTTCTATAAAGAAAGACATAATCCATGCTTTAAGCTTCCGATTTTGTATACAGTTACTTTTTTTTTTTAAATTTTAAGCATTTATTTACATTTTATTTTTCATGCAGTATTAAAACTCAGTACAGATAACACACATTAGTGTTTAAAATTTATTTGCTTCAAATTGCTATTTTCATCACACTACTGCAATGATTATTATTTGATGACTATCTTTTAATAACCGAAGTACTTCGGTTAATTGTATTTATAAATAACCGAAGTAGATCGGCTATTTATAGATACAATTCTCTAATATAGTTAACTCGATATCCATCGCGTTATCTGTGTTACTTTATCTTGAAAACAAGAGCATTGCTATGAAGAATAAAACATTTAACGATGGCTAATAGGCAATGCTGGCAGTTCTTTCAATAGAAAACTGTTTAGCGTGGCGTATGGAAAATATCCCATACTTTTAACATGAGTTATGGTTTCGTTATATAAAATCTCCAGTAATTAGCTGCCACAATTAACGTCTGCTGCAACAAACTGTATGCAATTGCTTTGCCGTCCATTCTCAGTTCGTGGACTTAGGAAAGTTTTATGGCGAAATAAAATCATTAGTTCAAATTAAAGACAGAGAAGTATTTCTAATGTCGGCTGTGTGGTGCTCTCTAAACAAGTTCAGTCTATGCAGTTCATTACAACAAGCAAATTATTTTTACTTATTTATGTCTTAACTCATCTCAGTTATTTGAAAGTAATGTAATCTATGAGATTAAACACATTTTTCAGGGAAACCTAATAGCAGTAGGGCAATAACATAAATTAATTTATATTTACATAAATTTAATCTGTATTATATCGGCTCTATGCTGTGTCAATCATAAATTGAGAGATGCCATCCTCACTAAAAAGACAAAAGAAGGTTAACAGAAACCAAAAAACTGGCTAGATAGCACAGAGAATAAAAGCAGCGCTATAAATGTAATGCCTTTAAGCAGTTATAAAGAGTGTTAATGAAACTGTATATTTTATATTCTTAATAAATCTTGATGAGTGTGAAAATTGAAAAGTACCAATCCTAATTTTTGTAAGAGAAATTTTTGCCTTTTCGTAGCTAATTTGGCGCCCCTTCTAAGTGTTCACCTGAGGAAAGTGAGCCCTTGTCCCGGCTCTGGACAATACCAAAATTTTAAGCAAATTGAACTTTATTGTGTAATTACAATATAAGGAAAAAATGAGTTAAAATGCAGATAATAGATTATCTACATAAAACTAGCGGTGATGTCCACTTTTAGTCGTGGATTTTGAGCCGAAAAGAAAAATGGTGGATTTTTAGCCGAAAGCTCTGCCCCCCCCCCCACTTAAAGAACACGTGCACAAGTAACCCAACTCCTATCAGCTGCGGCCTGACTTGGATAGTTTCCTATACTCCGAGTTATTCATATATACACACAACTGCACATTTGGCGACAACTTGCTAAACTTGGCTTCTATAGATCAATCGAACAACTATGAAATACAATTTATATGAATTTAGCAATGTTTAAAATTAATTATAATTAGTCCAAAGGGGCTTTGTCCCTGAAGGACTATTGTTTTCGTTTTGCGATTTTGCGTCGAAAACATTAAAAGTCTGTATCACTTTTCAAACTGTTGCCACAAAATATTGCAGCCCTGTATTATATTTAAAGAAATGAAATAATGAAGAATGTGTATAAATGTATGTATGTTTCTCGCATTGTGATAAAACGACGGTACCTAAAGCCATCGAATTTTGAATGCCGTAATTCTGCTGCGAATATAGGCATCTGAAAGCCCAAATTTGGAATTTGTTTTAATAACGATTTCATATTTTGTAAAACTTTAACGAATTTTTGATTAACAAACTCAAGGATTTCAAAGCGGGCAATGGCAACGTTGTACAGAAAAAAACATTTTTATCTGTAGCGCGTGAGACTGTGTGTAGGAAATTCTAAAGATATGCTCAGTTTAAAATTATTTTGCGATATTGTTCTTTAACTGAATTTTATGGTTTAAATGCGCAGAACATGATATTCAATAAATAAAAGTAACATACAAAATGTTTAAGAAACGCCCATTTCGTACGGACGTAATTTAAAATCTGAAACCTTTCAGATTTTTTTTTTTTAAATTAAAGAGGAAGATAAGTAAATTTTGCTCTACTCCTTCAAGCATGAAATTACCCGATAAATGGTGAAATAAAATTCACATAGATTTGAAATTCATTAACAATAAAATGTAATTTAAACTTAAATTTGAACACAAAAATCTTTCACACAGATTCACTTAAAACGGAGAAACAGCAATAACCGTGCATAGCCTGGCTCATTGGTCCACCAACACAGACTATTTAAAATCGGAGCAACTAAATACATACAAAAAAGGGTAATAGGTTCCAAAAAAAATCTTTTTTTTTTTCCTTCCTGTTTTCCAATAAATAAAACGCAATTTATAAATTCAATATATGAATGAAATATGAAATCTTACTTGTAGTGTTCTTCTTTTCTTCTTTTTCTTTTTTTTTGTTGCATTTTCTTTATGAATAAAAATGGGATATGGACATTTCCTATTTTGTCTGACTTCAAATACATATAGTTATAAATATTATATAAATATTATATAAATATATTATGCCTGAAATATTAATACACTTTATCTTGATAAATTATATACTGAAAATAGAAATTTTAAGTCTACCTTCCAGAATTTTAGCCGCATTGTTTCTTTTCAAGGAGCATCATAGATCTTCTTCATGTATTCCACCTTCTTCGTGTATCAAAAAATTATTTTTGTATTCGTTAGAAATAATTAAATCTTCCCTATTGAGTGATAATGAAGTATCTAAAGCTTTACGACGATTTCTATTTACGGCTTGGTATTGTAGAATTTATGATTTGAAATCCAAATCTGTATGAAATAATCTGGAAAACGATTCTTAATAAATCTGCCAAATTCTTCGGAATATGTTTGTACGATATTCATTTTTATGCTTTTCTATTTCTGGTAGTTCAATGTCTGGAATGCATGAATAATTTTGGCTTCATTTTAGACGATGTTTTTCTTCTATTATTTCCATGATGTTATTCAGTAAGATATATTAGTGGAGTATATTCCCAACATATATGTTTTTTATACTGCTTTCGATAGTTAATGTCTATTCTAAAAACTATTCCTCCAAAGTCCAGAAACGAAATTTTTTGTCTTTCAGTTATTACTTCGACTTTATTTAACGCATTGTCATTTTGAAATTATTATACGCACAATGTTATCAAAAAATTACGTTACTGATCCATAAAAACAAGAGTCGTAGCGCAAAGATATTTTCGTTAAATTTTAATTATATTCCTCCCATAAATGAAACTATTGTTTATTACGAAGTGAGTATTTATTTTTATTTAAATATTTTAAAAAATAAAAACGACATCGAAGTGTTTTATTAGAAAAATCACATGTTCCGAAAGTTCCCCTCCCCATGTCGTAGATCATTTCAAAATTATGTTAAAAAATTCCATCCAGAAATTAAAATTTAATTCATTCTATTTAATACCAAGAGAAAATTTTGTTTACTTTGTAATGCTTTTAAACGCTCAAAAGCTACTGTAGGAGCTTTTATAGAAAATTAAGGTAACCTTTTTAGAATTCTTTAGAATTATGGCCCGGCTTTCTACAATCTGGATCTGGTACTTTCAGTAGAGTTTCATTAGTTGAGTACACATTATATAAAATTTTTTACGTTGGACTATTAAAAATTTAGCTCTGCGCAAATCCCTGTTTTAGAATATAGTGCAAATCCCTATATAGAATATCTACACATATCTCTAATCTGCTATATACATAACTCTACAGAAGCTATATCTAGAATTTTATATAAGTGTATAAAAGATATTTGATCTAATCTGTAGAAACTGAGCCGTAATTCTAAAGAAATTTAACAATGGTATAATTTTATAGAATTCTGAAGACATTTTCGTTAGGGAAGAGCTCAAAATCATATATTCCACAGAATATTTTAACTGTTCGGCTGATAATTTCACTTTAAAAATTTTTTTATAGTTTCAGCTAGTGGTACCAGGATAGGTAGTTTTAGTACATCTTATTAATAACACTAGTTATGAGATCTTTGTCGATCGGAAGCTTTTTTGTTCATCATTTAATCACAAGTCTCGACATGGATATGGAACGCATAACTCCAGCTTCGAAATGTCCCATTATGGATACGTGGCGCCATCTCCTGTCACCACTGAGAACTTAGTAGTCTCGATTTTTCTTAATCGCAGAAATGCGTTTAATAAATTCGGCGTGTCACTCACGCGTACAATATGAGGAATGTTTTGTACTGTAATACTTTATTAATGTACATTGTTTCTAGTCACAACATATTTTCTAAAATTAGAAGTGCGAGAGCGTCAAGGACAACCACGAAATCGATAAAATAACAGTTAATAAAACGAAAATAATAATTAAAATTAAACGTAAGAAATCTAAAAAAAAGTAGTTTGTGACTTATAATAATAACTAAAGGAATAGTAAATTAAACATTAATCTTAAAAGTGAAATAAAAGTATGTTTGGAAAGCGTCACGTGAAATTGTGATTCCTTTAGTATATATTAGTAACTTTTAAAATTTTTGTAGCACTTCCTTTTTAAAACTTTTTAAATTCATATAAAACAATGACCAAGATTACTGGCCATCAATATTCGTTTTTTCTGAAAAGACAGCTGAAGTTTATTGCATTTTACCGTTCGGGGAAAGTGAAGCAGACATTTAGTATATAGTAAAAACGTCATTTTTATTAATAGCTAAAAATGTGTTTGTAAAATTTTTGCTGATATTTCGATACATTGAAGTACTGGAAGTCATCTTACTTCGAAATCTGACTAGTTACAATTTCGTTCAAAGCGCACCCACTGAAAACTGTTAGTTCCGACCTGTGTTCTATTCCAGGCGAATGGGTTGGCTGTATGAGCATTCTCGTGTATACAAACCAATATGCCTTAGATAATTCTCCACGAAAACATCCCTCCCCGTGGACAGGGAGCCTTAGTGTGCTTTGCCGTAATAAGCTGAACCAAACCAATTTCGTTTACAAACAAGGAAGTACTGGCAGAGCCCTAGCCAGTGTTTTCAGCGCTCGGAGACAATTGGTGATTTCGAGCCCCATCCTATTTATCGAGAATGAAAAGCATTTCATTCTAAAATTTTGTAACATCAGTTTGACACCTTCTGGATGCTGCTCCCTCCTTGCTACGCCACTGAATACTGGACCCGGTCTTTGCCAAATGAAATGAAATTAAATTAAATGAAGTATAAGAAAATATTAAAAATTAATCATAAGTAGTTAATAAATAAATTAAAGTACCGCAGCTTATTTCATTTGAATAAAATTACGATTTTAATCAAAGACTGAGGAGTACCGGGACGGTCTTTTAATTGTCTTCGGCAGAATTTAAGCGCTACTAATATATGTAATTAATTTGATTTTTATACCGCTACTAAAGTAATGAGTATCATTGTGTCGCTACTGACTGACCTCTCAAATCTTACTTGAAAAAAGGCCAGATAGCCCTAGTGCCCTTTGCCACAATCTATCAAACTGTCTTACTTAAAAAAAAAACTTAAAAGAAACACTGCTTCTTCTGTGTATCAGATGGAAGATACAGACCTCCATCATCATCAGCTTCTGAATGCGAATAATTTAGCTGCTTCCACAAAGGACTGCTAATATTTCTTTGTTTTGGTAATGTTTTTTGGGGGGAGGGAGCAGGGTGTAAGCAGTTTAAAAATGACTTTCATATTCAATTTAAGTTTTAAAGTAACTTACATTGTTTACTTTGATCTTTTCTGTTTTAATTTTACAAAATACCCTTCAATTTAATAAGCTGTGGCTGTATTTTCTGAATTTTTTTTTTTTATATGCAAGCAAAAATTTCAGCAATTCCTTGAGGTTAATTTTATTTGTAATCTTTGCTTACACATTTGACAGTTATCCAAATGGGCTTGTTGCCTTGGGCAGTTTTTAATAAAATAGTTTCACTTACTAACCATATTCTAGTCATTTTTTGCTTTTTAACTGATATTTTTACTCTTAAAAAATCATTCTTAAATTACTGGCATAATATCCCGTATTGCTTTTATTGCAGTTAGTTGAACTGCTTTCTGTTTTCTCCTTTTCAGTATAATGTTACTAATAGGAAAATGTTTATTTTTATTATAATGTAATTGTTTCTTTAGCTGTTTTCGCATCTGTAAATAGCCTTAATTTCTACTGTCAAAATCTTTGTCGTATTTGTGGTTATCTATTTTTAATATCACGTTTTTATTTGCAAAAGAAAATATTAAAATGAATTTATTACAAATTTGATATATTTTTTGTAATATTTCTCCAGAAATTGCTAAATTTCTAACTAAATGAGGAAAAAACTTTACGCTTTCTGAAAAAATTCTCAAGAAGAAAGAGGAATATAACATAAAACATTTGATATTTTATTTCTTTTAATGTAATCACAATTCAGACTAAGTTGCTAATTTTCTCATAATTAAGAGCTAAAATAATTTACTGTACAAATCAGCCCCTTTGATATCCGTGGAGATGAATATGTGGTTACTTTTTATAATAATACTGTTCATAATATAGAGCTGAGTCATTAGTTTGAAAAAGGAAACAAGCATCAAACATAAAAGAAAATATTTGTACCTTCAATAAACTTACTAATTGGCCAAAAAGATTCTTCAAGATCTATTTGAGTGAGACTTTTCTTTATGAATGAGAAAAAGGAAATGAGCATGCTGTTTCATTGTCATTAGCTCAATGTCTGATCACAATAACAACTATCACTCCATCACTGATTTTTTTTTTTTTTTTATTAATTCTTATAAATGTTTCGTACTCTGACCACTTCCAGCTGTGCAGTTAGCGACAGCGAATATGAACCTCCAAACCAAAGAAAAATATTCTGTTAACTTCAAGTTTAATGTACAAAAAAGAGCTTTTATAGGTGGCCTTATAAGAAAATGGCTTTCTCTAAAACTTTTCCCATCAGAGTTCTGTATTTTTCAATGCAGTTAGTATATAGTAAGACTGATATAAATCACTGAATCATACAGAAAGTAACATCCCCCCCCAATGAATACAAAGCATCATTTGTATCAGACAGAAATTCATTCTCCCAGATGCACAGGATATCCCACAGCTTAATGTTGGTTAGGAGTGTGTTCAGCGAGCTTCAGTGTTTTCTGATGGTGTATTTCTCTACTATGCTGTCTATGTCTAATTTTGTAAATCTGAAAAATAACTATGTTCAACATTAAATGGCTTCATGCATCTCTTCCAGGCTTCTTCACCTTGTCATGAGAACACTACTACTTTGTTGTCTGATACTTTGAAGGCATGTATCACTCCCAAAGCTTCGTCAGTTGGTGTTAGTGTGCCTTTGCCTCGTCCTGAAGATACTTCATCAACTGTTAGTAACAGCAGCATTGATGATAGTGAAAATGGAAGAGGAACCTGGGGTAGGCAGCTTGACTTCTTTCTGTCATGTGTAGGCTATGCTGTTGGCTTGGGAAACATATGGCGCTTTCCTTATTTATGTTACCGAAGTGGTGGAGGTAAGCATAATTTTATCATTTTCTGTAAAATTTGCAATTTTTTACTCAAAGCTATAGTTTACATCATACTTTGCAGTACCTCTAGATTCATAGCTGTATGTTTAAATACTATTTATAAAATGTGTCTTCTTTATTTTCGTTTAAGTGTCAAATTTCATTCTTTGTATTTCACCTGGATAGATTCAGAGGATAGTCAAAATATGGATGTATTTTTTAATGTTCAAACATAAATATATAACTAAGTTTCACTTAGCATTAATTTTTTCTCTTCTCATCTGTTAAAATAAAAATGTATCAAGGTGTAAAAGAGATAGCAGACAGATGGAGTATGTGCTTTCTCCATTTGTTGAATACTGCAGTTTTTTCATTGCTAAAGCTTTCTAAATACCTTGAATTTCCTTTTATCCAATACAAATTTATGTGCTGATGATATATCATTTTAAAAATAGTGATATGCAGTCAAAAAAAATGACAAAGTTTTCAAAGGCAAGGCTCTAAAAGAGAACATCCTGTTTGAAATATATCTTAGCTAAAACAATAAAATTTAGATAGAATCTTGGAAATCAAATTTTTTGATTAAATATCTTCCTGCATAAAGCCTTGTTGATTTCAAATGCGTGGGTGTATAATAATACTAAAACAATATTCAGACCACACTATGCTTCAGATGAAGCCTTAGTTTATTAGAATTAAAAGTTTAATTCAATGTCTCTTCAATTTTTCGACTTTGACATTCAACTTGACTGCAATTAAAATAAAGTTAGTAACAGTTCGCCTTCGCCCCCCCCTCAAAAAAGGAGTATTTACAAAATAGTGACATCAGTTTGCACTTAATAAAATGTAAATAATGTAATGGTAACAAAAATAAAGGGAAAAAATTCTATTATGAATAATTTCGAAGCACAGATTGTAGTGTTTTGCAGGGAGAAACTTGGTACGAATATTTTTCTTGATCCATACTATCAGAAGAAAAAGATGCTTAAATCTGGCAAATCCTAGCAGAAATTTTGCCTTTGAAGGCATGTAATCCACTTCCCCTCCCCCCAAAATCGATCTAAATTTCATGTAAGTGCAGAAAACAGCCACAAATGCTTTTTCTTCCCAAATCCATATTAGTGCAAATTGCAGTTTTACTGAAAAATTAGGGAAGTGCTTTGATGAAATGTTGAAATTATTTGAAATAAAGCAACATACAAAAACTGCAAGTACATTTCTGGTTGATTTGACTCTTCCATCTCTCTCTGTATGTATATACAGGGTGGTCAAGATAAACTAACCCAGAGCAAGTGAAGAATGCATGAACTGTAAGGCAATATTATATAAGTTGGCCCAAGGTAAACCATAGGGAACAAGGAAAACTTCACTTGCTTTAGGTTCAGTTTATTAATTTATATTTAAGAAAAGCTAAGAGTTTAAAGTTAGACCTTTCTTGTAAGTAAAGCGAAAATACAAAAAGCCAAATTCAAAATGAAAAATAAAATGCAAAGTAAATAAGTAAAAATGCAAAAAATTTGCAATCGGTAGCCAGATGGTTAAAACCAGAAAAGGCTCCCAATTTTTCTTCTCTTTAACTCACTGAATTTGTGTGGCTGCATGAATGTTTCTATGGTTTTGCCTTACAATTCCAACAGGGCAGGTACTAGGCATACTGAAACCCAGTGCAATTTCTGTTTGTCCAAAATTCTGCTGCCTGGTGCCTCCTTGGATTCTGAAAATTTTGCCACCCCCAAAATTATGCTGCACATCGTCTTTTCTAAACACAAAATATTTTGCCTTCCTTAAATATTGCTACTTGATATTTCTCTAAATTCTAAAATTTTGCCAGCCCTGCATTTCCATTCCACTAAAACAGCCTCTGCAGAGATGCACAGAACATAGACATCTATGTGTGCTGTGTGTATTGCATGTCTCAAGAATCTAAGATTTATTAATCATATTCCCATCCTTTTCAACATTTCCTTTCTCTGCAACCTTGTTTCTTCAGAGTTTTTTCATGTCTTTTGGGATTTAGTTATAAAAATGTAAAATTTTTTGGCTACCCAGATGCTGAGTGCATTCAACTACTGAATATTTATAGTTTAACCCATGTTCAAATTTTGGTAAGCAGGCTGGCTGTGTGGGTATTATATATATATGTATATATATATATATATTTTGCGTGTATAATGCAACTGCACATAAGTTCTCCAAGAAAGTTATGCATAACTAAGCACACAAACAGGTAAACTGTGAAATTGTTTGGATTCGTAAACGTTGACCGATTAAGTATATTTTGATTGCTGGCCTACAGTTATGTTCGTAATTTTACAAGTAATTAACATTTTTCATGGAAATTTTACAAATAGTTTCTTTCATTGTTCCAGATAAAGTGCTTGATTGTTCATTGTAAACTCATTTGTAAACTTAAGCAATCATTGTGCATTGAATTCGTATTTTGATGTAAATATACCCTTTTCAGTAATTCCATATATTGTAATGTTGTTTCTTTTGCTATGCACCTTCCTACCCAAAACAAATATGAACAATTTTATATTACACTGTATGTGTGTATGGCTTGGCTGTAGCTAGGAGTCATTTGTGTTGTACCATATCAATATAAAATTATTGAATGTCATTCTGTGCCTTCCACTTTATCTGCTCCATTTCACCTGAGGTAATTTAACCTGTGGAAAGACACATTCTGAAAA
Source organism: Stegodyphus mimosarum (assembly GCA_000611955.2). Lineage (NCBI taxonomy): Eukaryota > Metazoa > Arthropoda > Arachnida > Araneae > Eresidae > Stegodyphus > Stegodyphus mimosarum. Next base: position 106,232 of record KK118979.1, read on the forward strand.
GTTGCTTGTGTGGTCATGTGGGGTATCTTCTGCCCCATTATTAAAGCACATTATAAATAGATTTATATAGTTTAGAACTTTTTTTTCATTTGAAAGAAGTGAATAAAACTGCAATGATAAAAATATTTTGAAAATAAATTTTATAGAGGCTTAAATTATTATAAATAAAAATACTAATAAATTAGATATCACACTTGAGTTTTATTGCATCTTTAAAATAGAGTGCTTATAATATCTGTATGTAGATTGAAAAATATACATTCATGTGTTCTTGAAACGTAAACTTTTTACATTTTAGATATCTTATTCCAGTTTTTGTGTCCTTGGCTGTAAATTTGTCATATATTATATGTAGTCTTTTTGAATTTCTTAGATTCATTTGAATATGAATCATATTCATTTTCCTCTTTTTTTCAACATGCAGCAGCATGTAAACAGCTTGGTGAAGACATATTTTCTGATTGTTATTCACTACAATATTTTATTAGCTGTAATGCTAATACTTCAAAAATAGACACACTGTTTCTATATTTAGTTGATGGATTAGCAGTTGGAAGCTTATTGTTTGAGTATTTATTGTTGCAACATTTAGTGTGGAAAAGAAAATTACCACCGACCAGCTTCTAGTTATTCTGGCAGTTGAATAATGTACTGAAGGTACCCACACTGGCCATGAAAGGCTTTGAGTTTCTTGTCAATAGTGATATACTCACATAAGCTATAGGAATCATTACAGTTTGAAATAAATCTTTTAAAGAAATTTCTGATTGCAGGCATTATGTCAAAAGTATTTTCTCTGTGGCCTGTCTACCAAATCATCAAATGCATGCACTGTAAAACAAATAAAAACTACTTCTAGGAGATGATACAGAAAATTTCAGTATCTGTACCATTAGTGGCCAAAAAATCTTTTAGGTGGAGGTGCCACAACTTGTGATAGCTATAAAAGTCCTATAAGAATTTTCATTTCAACCATATCCACAATTTTTTCATCTCTTTCGCATTTGTAATGTGGAACTATATCAGAAATATATAAATTCGTGTATTCTACAATAATTGATAATGTTGTATCACCAAAAAGAATATTCTAGCTATTAAATGGATCAGTAATATTGTTTGCTTCTCTTTCAGATCCTGGAAGATGAGTCATAATATTATATGAACAGAATCTTGCATTTTGTATAGATTTCTTTTTCTGTCTACATCGCTTTTACATTTTTTCCTATAGTATTTTGAAGTATTACCATTCATTTGAGAAACATTATTTTAGAATTCATCATCTTGATCTATGTAATGTGATAATAGCACTAAATATTTCAGTGTCAGTCTCATCTTTACTTTCCAAAAACCATTTTCATCTCTTTCCACTGATTCTTATTAAAGTCGTTGCATGTTCAGTTCATAGACTCATTTTCTTTGCCGTAACACACTTTTGAAATCTTAAGAATATAAGTTTAAATTCTTTAATGCTGATAAATATTAGCGAACAAAAATAATTAGACTGTTACACACTAGAAGTCAGTTTTTCAATTAGACACTCTACCAGAAAAATGTTTACATGAACAAGCATGTATCATACCCCAGTTTCAACAAAATACCAGTAACTTTTTTTCTAAATGCACTTGCAACTCTGTACCTATTCTGAAGGTCTACAATATGTAGAAAGTAAGCTACTCCATACATTTCGAAATTTTGAGTTTTGCAGTTTGGTAATATTTCCCTTTTTTTGTAAGGTTGGGGTGTATTACATACCACATGCCTTCTCTCAGGTTAACAGGACTTTTTACACCTTTGAAATTTTGTCAGATGTGTGGCTTCGTGTAAACGTTGTGGTAAAGAAGAGTTAACATTTACTGATTAATTAATGTGACTTAAATAGTCCGTTTTTGTGCCATTGTCTGCAGATATTTTGCAGGACTTTTGATTCAGGGTCCTTACAGTCACTTAGTTCTGTAAACTGTTTTCATTTCCATTTATTAAATACAAATTGATGTAATCTTGTTTTCACTTTGTATATATAATGTTTTACATTTCAGGAGCTTTCCTTATACCATATTTACTTTTTCTGATCATTTGTGGTATGCCATTATGCTTCCTGGAAATGAGCTTTGGTCAGTTTGCGAGCTTAGGCCCCATAGCAATTTGGAAAATCTCTCCCTTATTTAAAGGTATGTTCTGTTACAGTAATAATAGGATAAACAAATAAAGTTGGTCTTAGTTAGTGCTATCAAAAGCAATGTATTTTGACTAAAACAATTTTTATTTTTCAGGTTTAGGTTATGGTATGGTATTAATATCTGGCATTGTGTGCATTTATTATAATGTGATAATAGCTTGGACTCTATATTACATATATCAGTCTTACCATGTATCATGGGCAACATGTGGAAATTGGTGGAACACTCCCAACTGTGTTGATCAAGCCTCTGAAAACAATTTTAATGCTGGTAATAGTTCTGTAACAAATAATGTAACTGCAGAGTTTGTAAACTGGACAGACAGTGCAAGCATAGAAACCAGTTCCATTGCTTTAACATCTAATGGGAATAAAACTACATCAAGTGAAGAATTCTGGCTGTAAGTATTTAGAAGCTAGTTTGTCTTACTGTTTAAAAAATTAAGAATTTATTTTCTCTAGGTTGCCATGAGAGAAATTAAATATAAGGGAGTATATTGTTCTAGGATTATTCATTACTTGAAAAATATTAAAATAACATCCTAAATAAAAAGCAGTAAGTTTATTTAGGAGAAAATAGCAATTTACCAAGGACACAGAATAATTTTACTGACATAGTGAATAAATTTGGTAATGAAATGAAAAAAACTGCCATAAGATTTAATTCCCGTATTATTTTGTCAATGTTGCCTGAAGAATTTATACTTGAAATAATTCATCTTGTTCGTGTGCTCTTTGAAAATCACATGTGCACCCCTGAGAATTCTTGATGCAAGTTCTGAAAATCACGTGTAAACCACAGTTTCAGAAACATTAATTGGTATAAGGTTAATGAAGGAACATGGCAACGTTAATTAAAATTAATTGAAAGAATATAATAACTGCACATCTGTAAAATTGTTTTCATATAGAATAGAAAAAGGCACATCTTTAGAAGTTGCATATTGATTAGCAAGCATTTTTATTATGCATATATTTAATCATAAAATATTAGATCTACATATTTAAACATATTCTATGTTGCCATAAATGTAACTTGCTATTTGAAATGTCCCTGTTGATTTCTAGTATAACTCATTAGGCTTAAAATTTGAAACTTTTTAAGCTTTTTTGGTACTACCATTTCTTTGAAAGCAATACAGTTTACATTTCTATTCGGAATATTTTTTCTTTTGCCTATAAGGAACTTCATCTTTATTTTAAAAGTATGTAATTCTTATCTTCAGTACTCGAACAATCTCTTATATACAGTTTTTAGATTAAAAAGCTTGTAAAATGGCATTGCTTCTCTTAAACTGTGCATTTAAATAAACAGGCTGGCTTTTTGGCTTCATACTACCTATTTCTCTGGAAGGTCGTATTTGAATATTGCTTTTTTAATCCTTCTCAGTTAATTCATATAATACTGAAATTTGTTAAGTTCTATACTTTTGCATTAAGCATTTTTATAAATCAAAGGAGCATTAAATTTAAAGTTATTTCTTGCTTTTTGCTTTCATTCCTTTTCACTGGCATTATTTTCCCACCTAGATCAAATAACTACTGTTTTATACTTCATTAGTTTGATAGTTTGAGAACTGTTTGCATCATACTGTATTAATGGTATGAAAACAAAGAAATTAATTTTTAAGCATTTTTTGTCATATGTTGGATAAAGAATAATAGGTTATTTGTATTCTAGTGAAGAATTTAGTTTTTGAATCAAATGAGCTGTAGTTAGGAAACATTATTCCATAGTTTGAGACATCATGGCAAATAATTTCAGAAATATAATTCTCAAGAAAATGTGCTTGCAGTCGATTAGCTCATAACATTCAGATTTCTTAACATCTTGAAGATGTCGCTCCTTTTGTACTCCTGTTCTAGATGGATTATATAAGAAAAAGTAAACTGTCAACTATAACAATTGTAACCGTTAAATTATCGGGACCATCTTATTTATTGGAATGGAAATTAATAATTAAGGAAAAAGGCAAAACTTTAAGAGAGGGAGAACAAATCTCTCTTGCAGTTACATTCAGTTATAGGTAAAAGGATGTAATATTTGCAAGAGAGTGCTACTTGGTGCAGTTTAATCATTTGAACTTTAAAATTCAGTTCTTATTTGAAATCAGCCTCTTAAATTGCTATTGTATGAATTAAAAGTTAGTAACTTTAAGTGTGTGTTTTTTACTTGTTAACATTTAGTAACTTTAAGTGTGTGTTTTTTACTTGTTAACATTACTTATCAATATATTTCCTGCAAGTCTTCCTGGGTTGCAAATTAAATGAACCTTGATTTAGGATAACAAAATAATTTAAAAAGTTTCTTAGGTTAAAATTCATGAGTAGCAAATTTTCATGTATTTGGCCATGGTTGGTGCAATGTTTGTAGCAATGTTGTTTTATGGGGAAAAAAGTCATCAATCACCAAAATTTCAAATATAGAATGATTAGATGAATAGGAAAGTAGGCTTCATTTTTATGTAATAACAAAATAAAGCTTGGACATGAATATTTGATTTATGGGACATTTTACTGTTGGATTAAAGATATGTTTCAGGGATTTACTTTAGATGATTTTTTTGTTAAATGTCCATTTTGTTAAAAGTAAAGTGTAAATAGCATTTGGATGTTACTTACCCTTTTATAATATGAAAGCTGCTGTAATTTCATGTCTTGAAACATGTGTTTAACTTGAAACCATGCTTTAGCCAATTAACTTTAAAGGAAAAAGAATGAATTCATCTCATTACTACAAATTTAGAATAAACTCAACAAATGAAATGAATTACTAAAATGTATTTAGAAGTTGTACTTTAATTAATTTAATTGTTTTTCTACTGATTTGTTTAAGGACATTTTCTCTTAATTTTAATTCATTTTCTACCAACGTGTTTAAGGGCACCATCTCTCACAAACCAATAATATATTTTTGTATATTAATATCCAAAACTGATTCCAATATACGAATTCAGGGTTGGGTTAATAAAAAATTTGATCTAAATATTATTTTAACAATTTTAATATTATATAATAATTTTAATATTATTTAAATAACAGGTCCTGAGACCAAGTGTCACAAATGCGAGTCATAGTTTGTTATAAACCAGCAATTGATATGAGTGCAATTGCTATAAACTTAACAAGAAATTATAAATGGACTATGCTGTACCACTGTCCGACGTATGAGTCACTGGTTTGTTTTGAAGAAATAAAATGGTTCATGCATGTGCTGGTCAGTAGCGAATGTGCTAAATATTTTATTGTTAAATTAATATCAGAAGAAACATTTAGCTAAGATACTTCTAAGAGTAAATTTTGCAGGACAAAATCTGAATCATTTCCTCCTTCCATGAGAGAGGAGAGAATTTTCAGTTTCATGGTAATATAATTAACTGTTTTTAAAACTATCTTGAATTTTTTTAAATATGCGAGATTCAGTTTTTAACTTGCAGGTTTTAAGTTAATGTTCTTTTCATTAAAAATTGTTACAAGGAATTTATTTAATATTAATACATCTCTAATATTAATTGGAATTGGTTGTAAACAAAATAAGAGATATATATTTTATAGTAATTTCATTTTAATGCTTGTTTTTCTTACGCATATTATGTATTCCCCAACAAAATAAAATTTTAATAAGATTAAGGAAATAAAAACTTTTAATATACCATTCCATATTAATTGACTGTATTTGTTTTCAGACTTATTTTTAAGCATGTAACATGAAATACATTCTAAGCCTGAGTATTCATTTCCAATTAATTTTCATAAAGGAAATGCAACTTGAATTTTAATCTTAAAATATAGGTCAGAGTAAATATTAGATATTTCATCATATTTACCTTAATTTTTTCATAATTTAAGAGTGTAAGTACCATTCTAAGTTAATAAACGGTTCTTAGCATTTTAAATATTCATTTTAGTCAAGCTGATGGTTTACAGTGACTAAAGACATTTAATAATCCATCCTAAATGTTTTCTTTTGAGATATAGGTAACATACGAATAGATCTAATGTATGAAGATTAAAATTTAATGATTACGATAGATGCATCAAATCAAACAGAAGAAAGTAAACAAATATTTACATAATATTTTTCTGGACTGTTTTGTATTTGCCCTTCATTTAGAAGTTGGTAATCGTATTTTTTACTTATTAGAACTATTCTTAGTGCTCTTTAAATTTTTTTATAAACTGCCAAAAAATGCAATATAGTTATGCTGTTAAAATGTGCCCAGCAAAAAGCCTCTTTAATGTGCCAACATTTATTGCAAATATGCGAACATTTAACTTTGAATATCGAGTAGTGATTTACTGTAGCAGAACATCTAAAACCAGTAACATGATTTAAATAAATTATTTTATCAAGTGTTAACATTGTCAAGCATTTCAGTACATATTTATCATTTATATGAGTTTCCAGTATTAACATTTTTATGAAAGTTTCAACTGAAAAGTTGGCTTCTGATTTTACAGCATAATCGGAGAATTATAATTCCCTGCTTTAAAAGTATTTCCAAAGCATTAAGCATTTGTGGGAAACTAACAAGAAAAAAAAAAAACCACGACATTTTTTTAGCTTATGCTGATTATAAAATAATAAATATTATGCTATGCTTTCAGGGCTGTGTTAGTTTTATTTATTGCTTACATAATTTGAAGTTTCGTCCTTGGTTTTTTTAATAAATTTACAAATTAACAATTTATTTATGTTTTTAGATACAATGTACTGAATCAGAGTTCTGGAATTGACAGCCTGGGTGAAATTCAGTGGCCCTTAGCTTTAACATTATTTATTGCTTGGTTGCTTGTGTTTTTATGCCTTCAGAAAGGAGTCAAGTCTTCTGGCAAAGTAAAATATTTTCTATACTTCTTTAAAATGTATAAGTAAAGTATTAACTGCATTTATTGTTTCTTAATGTCCTGAATGTTTATAGGTAGTATATGTGTCAGCAACATTCCCTTATGTTGTTCTGGTATGTCTGTTAATTAGAGGTCTTACTTTACCCGGAGCAATGAAAGGAATTGCATTTTACCTTACACCACGTTGGGAATTATTGATGAGTTTTCGGGTGAGCATTGTCTTTCAATATTAATTAAGAATCATTGTATTTAAATTAAAGAACAAATAAAAAAAGGTGTAAAATTCTTTTCCTCATGCAGGTTTGGGGAGATGCTGCCACTCAGATATTTTATTCTGTTGGTGCTGCTTGGGGTGCTATTCTTACAATGTCCAGTTATAACAGATTTTCAAATAATGTTTATAGGTAAGATTTGAAGTTGCAGCAACTGCATGGTATTCTGTTAAGTTCTGATTTCTGATTTCTGCATTCTGTAGCAAATGTATTGTTTTAATTTTTTTTTTTTTAATTTAGAGATGCTATGCTGATTCCCTTAATCAACTGTGGAACTAGCATTTTTGCAGGATTTGTGGTGTTCTCAATCATTGGATTCATGGCTTATGAAACAGGAAAAACTATTGAAGAAGTTGTCTCACAGGGTAATATGATTTTAAGCATGTTTTAAGTAAGAATGAGCTTTAATTTTAAATTATTTTAATGAGCCAATTTAAAATTATTTTTGTTGTGTGCTGTTGCAAAAATCTCAATACGGCAATTGAATTTTATAATAATTTTTGTATTTCTTGGATGGTATAATGTATAACAAAATAAGGAACTTTGAGCATCACAAAATACATCATGTAAGTATTTCTGGAGCAGATATCTTACAAAAATCTTATTGCAAAAGAAATCTCAAGTCTTAAGAATATTTCAAAAAAATTTTAAGGCAAATTTGAACAAACTAATACTTAAAATAGATTTATTTTGATGCTCTTGAGCAGAAACTATATTCCAGACTTGGCCTGAGACCCTATTTATATTTTGATCTCACCTCTTGAATGTGGGCAGCCAATATATTCATACTTCATTAAAGTGGAAAATCAGTCACAAAGTATTAGTTAACTCCGTATGTATAAAAAAAAAAGCTGGTGATATCTGCAATGATAGATGGCATCACAACGGCAATGCTTCATGCGCTGAGCTGTGTCTTGGTGTTGTGAGTTTTCTGCTAGTAACATAAACAGCATTTTCAATTAAAAAAGAGATTTCAAATACACTTAGTATAAAATTTTAACTGAAAATTAATATTCAGTTACCATTATAATGTATATGGCTTAGCCACCCTTCCCCATGTTTGATTTTATTACTTGTCTTGAGGATCACCATTTTTGACATCATGGATCTGGTATGAATTCACGTAAATTCTGAATTATGCCTTGAAGGAGAAAATGTGTACTAATGATTAATTGTATATGTTTCTTATATTGAAGTTTTACACATGTTAGAACAGCATATATTAAAAGCTGGCTTTTATTCCATTTTAAAGTAGACTTTACATCAGATTAAAAAAAAAGTTCTATATGAAGATTGTGAGGACTGGGACATTGCTGTTGCTGGTATGTAATTTCCAGTAAAAATTAATATGGCTCTTTATAATTGTAAATAAAAACTGAAGACAATTTATTTGAATGCACTGACAGTTTTCATGAAGTTTTCTCCTGTAAAATAATAATAATGGAATAATCCTGAAATTTCAGGAATTAATTTGTGTGCTAAAAATATATTGTACACAGAGTTACCCAAAAAACATTACTTGATTTTGAAGCGACTACAAAATCAAAATTTATTAGAATATTGTTTTACTTTTTTGTGGACATGGTTTTATCAATTCATCAAGTTTCATGTAGTATCGGATCATTTCAGGCATTCAGTGTATGCCTCTTATGTTACCTGGAAAACATCATTTCAGTGATTAAACTGAGACCTCATTCTCTAAAGCATATTCAGCATGATTCAGTATATTCCTGCAGTTCATGCGTAGTTGGAGGTAGTAAAGGCATGTATGCTTAGTCTTTGACAGCGATTTCATACGATCTTGATAATCATGATTTTTGGGATTGTAACTCTCTCTTAGCTTTGCCTGTTGACTTTGTCAGGCTTTCTGAAATGGTTTATCTAATGTGATCAACAATTGTATTTGAGAGTGGTGGGATGCTCTTGAATGCCTTGAATGGTCAGATGCATCACTTCTCAACGAAAGTGTTATCCCACTTCAAAACGGACTTGTTGGTAGGTGAGTTCATATAAAATTAGTGTTTAAAAGCACACTGGACCAACAAGGCACATTTTCATGTGAAATTCTAACACACACCAACTGCATTGTTGTTGGATAGGCACCATTTTGAATTTGATTTCTTCAGATTCTAGTGTACAAGGATTCTGCAAGTAAAAAAGAGATTTTTTCTTTTTTAGTCAGCATATTCGTTGACGCCTTAAATTTCAAAACACCCCCCTCAATAAAACCTGATTTTATAATAACTTCACATCAAGGAGCATTTTGGGCAACCCTGTATTTTTTTTTTTTTTTTTTTTTTTTTTAACATGATTTACATTTTCTGTAGTATTTTTCATTTTTATTTCAGGTCCTGGCTTAGCATTTATTGTTTATCCTGAGGCAGTTTCACGGTTGCCTTTCTCGCCCATTTGGGCATTTCTTTTTTTCTTTATGCTTTTTGCCATTGGGTTGGATAGCCAGGTAATAAAATTATCCCTTATATTTCCTTCTGTGCATAGTCCACTTCAGGTCTCGACCTTTCACATGGAATATGTCCTGCAAATATTATATCCTTTTCAAAATGATAAACTTCTTTTTTAAAGTCTTCATGATGATTTTTAAATTTTTTCCTTGTTAGGCTGGTACTGTTTTGCTTCTCTTAATTACTGACTTTTTACAGCTATTTGTATTTTTGTAGAACCTGTTAGTTTTAAATTGGTTATATAATTGTTTTTGTTCTCATGATCAGTAACTCCTACACATATTGCTCATGTAAAATGAGGTGTCTAATGAATTTTAGTGGAAATATATTAAAAAAAAAGCCTCAAATGATAAATCTCTTAATTTTTAACATCGAATTTAAATTGATAACGTATTTTAGAATCATTTGTTTGAGAGATGATTTCATACTGCTCTAATATATCTTAAACCTGTGTTTTGTCCCCAAAATGCAATTTTGTTTCATAATATGTTTCCAGAAAGTGTTTGAAAATGCTATTTGAATGATATTTATATGCATTTTTGCTTTTGTTTTACAGTAGTAATATGAAAAACTGCACTACTTTTTATATTTCACTAACACTATTAAAATTAAATGCTATATTGAAAAGTATATGTAATGTTTATATGCACAGTTATGACAATATGTGTTTGAGGTACTGATAAGCATTTTAGTAAAAAGACCAGTAATTCTTGGGAAAGCATTACTGTACCAGAGTTGAAATTTGAATAAAGTAGGGCATGTTCTAGTTAAAGGAAGGCCTTTTTGTGTTATGGCCACACAATTATGAGCAGCAGAAAAAAATAACTGAGAGAGAAACTTGACCTAAAAATTTTAGATTTTTAGGTATATAGTGTGGCCATTTATGTTTTCTGATATAATGTACAATAGATCTTCTATATAATACTAAACTGAAATCAATTAAATATTGAGACAATGTTCTTGCTAAATATCTTATTACTTTAATGCTAATTTTTATTAGTCATATTAATTAAATCACAGCAAATAGTTTTTACATTTTATAATGTTTTCATTAGAAGTTCTAATGTACATTAATCAGATATTCAAAATATTCACTGAAAATTTAGTTTTCATTTAAATGCTGTTATATTTATTTTTAATTGAAATGCTCATCATGCTCTGTGGCATTCGTTTCAGAATTAAGTAATTTATATGAAAGTGTATTTTCTTAGGAAATATAACTTAAATGAGAAAGTTTAGAAATGCGTAATATACATATTTAATTAGTCAGAATCTGAAAGTTACCTAGACTAATATCTCCTGATATTAAATGCCAACAGAACCAAGTATTAAGTGCTAAGTAAGGTTTATTTCATGCTTTTTTTTAAATTTGTAAATTAATAGCAGCTTGCCATAATAAGACTATTGTGGAAGTTTCTGTATTTGTAAAATAATTCAGTGAATATTTTAATGTGTAATTTTTATTAGATATATTATGTTCCTTTTTCATTGTATCTTTCTGTAACAAAAGTTATAACATGCAATGATTTCCTGTGTTGAAACCCAGAGAATCTATTGCCTTGTTTATAACATGGCTGTGGAAAAACCATTGTCTGTTGAAATCAATGATTTGGTTTTTGCTTTTCAGCAGATATTTTCCTTCCTTTGGAGATGCAACTGGCTGTGTTTTCCAGTCTCTGTAACTGCATTTAAATGTATATTGCAGATCTAATATTTAAAGAAAACCTTTTGATTTCCGCTTTCAGTTATTTTTTAGACTGGACAGCACAGTCAGTTTTCGATGACGGGGCCAAAATGGTTCCAGCGAACCCACTGCCGATTCTGCTGCAGCAGCTAAGGAGGTACTTTTTAGCTCTGTACACGGTAATTATAAATTAAGGGTATGGACACGAATTCAAAATATTGCAGATAGCTTCAATATTTCATCAATTTTTAGTGAGGGGGGTATATAGTACAATTTTCTATATCCCCAATTGAGAATTTAGCATATTGCTTTCTTCCACTCTTCTGATGTTTCAGAAGTGTTGTTTCCTCAATCAAAATTCTTGCCTCATGTATATTTCAAAATTTTACAAACACAGCAATTTAAGGCCATGAAATTTACATTTTGTATGGGCCAGTAAATCTGTATTTTGAGTTTACCGAATTTAATTTTTAAATAATTACAATAAAAATTTAATAACGTATTGCTGTACTTTATTTTTATCCATCATAGTTAACTTTTAAATTGCTTTCTCTTAAACTAATGCATTATGGAAGTAAGCTATCAAGCTTATTATATACGTTTTTAATATTTGTAACTTAATATAAAAAACAACCTAATGGAAAAGTATGATTATTATCTAATATCAATTTAATAGCTGATTAATGAAAAAGTACAATTATTATCTAATATTAATTTGCCTGAAAAATATGGTCATTTTGAAATTTCTGTGAAGAATTGAAAATGTTTGCTTCTTAAAAGCATAGATAAAATGAAATTTTATACTTCATCAAATTTAACCGTTGTCTTAAAATTTTGTTTATCAAAAATCATTTGAGATTGTTACTTTATTACTCATCACTAATAAAATTTTAGAAATGAATGATTCTATTTTCTTAAATATCAGTCAGATTAATTTAACCCCTGTTTTCTGAGTAAGATAGAATTATTTTTTGTAATTAATGAAACTCATTTTTATTTATTAGTTTTAATTTTCAGGTAAACACAAAGCAAATCTTCAAAGCAGTCTTCTGTGAAATACATTTTCATTATTTTTCTGCTAATTACCAAAAGCAGAATATGATATAAGAAATAACTGTCATTAAAAAATTATCACAAAGTATTATTAATAGGAAATGCACATATGTATTTTTAGTTTCTGCAGTTTTTTAATCCAGATAAGAATTAAGAATGATTAATATGAAGTGTTTCAGTATTTTTCCTTCTGGAAATAGATCAGTGTAAATGTTGTTAAGCCCCTGCGGCAAACCATGGGGCCCTACAGGTTGCAGGTTGTTCCAGATAGTTAGTAAGAAGGGACAACACCTGGATCACATACAGTAAATATTTGGTGTCCCCTCTACTTGTTTACCTGTACCTGTAAATGTTGTTTAGCAAGTTATGCAAATAGAAGTGAAATTTTATGTAACATTTTCTTTTTGCTTGTAATGAATCATTTAGTTGCTGAGTTGTTGTAATAGTATTTGAAGCAGATTTTATTTCTTTCTGCTATGGAAATCATATTTTAGTGAAAAGTTCTGGAAGTGAATTAGCTTTTATGCAGCATTATAAAAATTTCTCAAAAAAGGGAATATTTTATAGCAAAATCACCAACAAGATATGCACAGAAAACATGCTTTGAAACATAGTTTCAATATCTGACTGGTTTTCAGTGTTTAAATTTTCTTTGTTTACAAATCAGCTTGTTTTTAACATTTTTACTTTTGCAAATTATTTATTAGATATGCAATTTTTTTCTTTTCCTTTAATTCCATATTTTACCATATATTCATGTTAAAAGATTCTGTATTAAAATTTTTATTACTTATGTCTTTTTAAAGTTTTTACTTTGCATGAATCTTTATTGTGTCTGAAATTTGTTATTTTTGTTAGAACTTTATGTTAAATTAATAGATCCATTTTTATGTTTATTACTAAATGTGTTTATAACTATTTGGAAAGATATAATTTCATTTGACTTAATTTTTGTTAAAGAATGAAGTGATTGCTTTATACTTCTCGTCACTGAAATTGCCTCACTAAGACAGTTATTCTTAGTTTGTCTTTGTTATAGCTTTATTAAAGAATTAATAAGATTCTTTAATTTCACTCATGGCCATTAATTTTTATGCCAATAAAGTATAAAATATTTCACAAACCCGTGACCGATTATATAAATTTCTTAAATATATTTGGAATAAATAATATTTTAAATTCATAATCGGCAGTTTTGAATAAATTATCAAATATGCAGCTTTTAAGCAAGAAGTTCTTTATAAGTGCCTTATTTTGAAAGGATACATTCTGAAACCCTATTTTTCTGCTGTGTTACTTGTTGCAGTTTACTATCTCTTAGGTGCATGAGTTGTTACATTAAAACTGCACTCAATTATTGCTGGAATTCTGAAGAATTACCATTTATGACAAGTTCCACTTTTACATTTATTCTGGTATATATTTCTCAAGATTTAAACCAAGAATTTCTGCTCGAATGCATATACTATAAATTATTTTTGATCTTTTAAAAGCAGAAATTGCCAAACTAACAAATAAATTAATAATTTTTTGAGAATGTAAATTAGATTTTAAATACATATTTAGCATTTACAGAAGCATTTATGACTCTTGATGGCTTTTATTGCATGCTAGACTTTTTAATTATTTGAATTCTCATTCTTAATTTTTCAGTTCTTGTATCCAAAATTTTAACAATTTCAACATATCACTGTATTTATTTTCGTCTTTCACTTTAAAACAAGATTTACGTTAACTATCGTAAATTCTTCTATAAATGTAAACTTTTCTCTTTTCTTGCTCCTTAAAACCGTCTTATATCCTTGTGGAGGCTATTTCAGTGCTGTAGAATATGGGTGTGAATTGCTGTGTCAGATAGCACATGCAGTGTGGTTGATGATTTTTGCTATCCATTAATGTAAATTATAGAAGCACCAAGTGTGCTGTAGGTGATGCTTTAAATACCTTTATATGTGTATTTTTATGATGATAGTATTAGGTTTCTGTGCGCCCTTTGGAGAGGATGACAGTGCCAGCTGCAAGCCAACACACCTTGTGACAGTGTAACTTTTTGTGCACTATTTATCACTCTTCCTATTTTTTGTACTAGCCATATAATTTGTATTTTTCTTTTCAAAATGCCAGTGGTCAGTTTATACATTATTTGGTTTCATTGGCAATTTATCTTGGGTGGGGGTGGAACTTTAGTTTAGCCATGTCATTGCATAAGTTGTTTTATGGATTTAAAATTATCCTTAATAAAAGTATTCTTAAAACAAATGCACTAAATCCTCTTTGACTGCAAAATTATTTAATGCTTCAAATGAAGTTTCATATTCTATGACTGGAATATGTTGACATTTATGTTTGATTTCTGTTAAAATTTTGCTAAGAGGTAATTTTAAACTTTGAATATTTTTATGTATTCTTTTTAATTTTTATGTTTTGAATGCTAATGAACATTTAATATTCATTAAATGAAATTTTAAACTGAAGTATTATTTTATTAATGAGATGTATTTAAATACCAGAGATATATGACATCTTTCTTCCCTGAAAGCTATTATCATTTAAGATAACATTCTAGTCAGAAATTATTGTAAACTGTACCTTGTGAGAAAAGTAGTTTTTGATTACCTAGTGCTTTCTAGCACTGTAAGCCTTCCAATAGTTGAGCTGATAAAATTGTGGAACCCTATCCATCTGATGTTAGGTTCCATTCCTGTGTAAACCAAGAAACCTGCATTTCCTTATGTGTGCAATAAATCTAATATTGCAGAATTCAAATTGCAGTCCTTAATAGAAGAGCTGCTTTAAGAGCATAGACCTTAGCAATCTGCTTAATTCAATTAGATCTTTAAAAATAGCCCTATGAAATTTATAAAAATAGCTATTCACAATTAATCCTATTTGTATTTGCATATCTTATGTAATTTTATGTTGTTTAATAAATTTTTAATTGTTCCTATTTATATTTATCATATACCTGATAAACATATAAAACCTTGTGGCATTGGCAGGCAATCTGAACCTGGATGTGTTAAATATTTTTTCATTTAACTGACCACTGGGCATAATATTTTTGTCAGCACTCCAAAGCACAAGTAAATGATTAAAGATGAACACTGTTTATGCCATAATAGATGAAAATTTCTTGTAAAAGAATATTACTTCAGTGACCACTAATATGAAAATTTTGAAAGAAATTAAAATTGAAAGTTTAGTCAAAAATCATTGTAATATGTAAAACCCATCTCAGTGTTCTAAGTTTCGTGAAGAAATTTGCTTGTGATTGCACTTCGCTTGCATGTTTTGTCATAGTTGTGGTCAGCACTAATTATTAGCTGCACTTTGCTCTTATTTGCTTAATAGATATGAAAGTTTGATCCTGGACTACTTTTTTGCTATTTGTAGCTTTTATATCTTCAGCAAAGCTGTTTTTAATGCTTAGATGCAGCTGTTAGGGATTGAAATGCTTCTGAAAGAATTGTTATTTGTGCTTTGGCTGCAGACCACAGCATATGGCATTATGTTTTTCATTTTATTCCTATTTGCTTCAATCCAGTTTTTTTAATAAGCTAGTAAATAATATTTCTCAATTGCTTTTGTCTTTTCAGTTTGCTATGTTTGAAACAGCTATAAGTGCATTCGTGGATGAATTTCCTAGTGTATTACAGAAAAGAAAAACACTTTTCACTGCTGTATTGTGTTTCATTATGTTTCTCTTGGGACTGCCTTGTGTAACTGAGGTATAGTAATATTTTTGTATTATATATTTCTACTTCATGTTTATTTCATTAAAAAATGATAAATAATGTACTCAGGTATTCATGCATTGAAGGGTTAAGTATGCTTTTAATGGACATATTTTATGACGGGATGGTGTTTTTAAAATGTTTTAATCTGAATTAAAAACAAATTTAATATAAATGTATGCGTGTAAAGAAGGATGAAATTTTGCTCTTATAGAACTAATATTACGCGTTTAATCATTATCGAATAGGTAAAATGAGCAGAGAACATAGCATAAAGACTTCTAAAATATATGTTCAAGCTTGAAAGCTATTATCAATTAGGCATTTAATTTTGTAAATAGTTTGTAACAAATTTGTAAAATATAGTTTGTAACAAATATAACAAATAATAAAATATAGTTTGTAAGATAAATATGAATATGGTATAATAATATATATAATAGAATATAGTTTGCAATAAATTTTGTAAATAGTTTTGTAAGAAGTAAACATACCCAGTGGATCCTGAGAGTTCTGTAGTCATTCTTATATCAGTGTCACAGAGATCTTTTTCAATAAACTAGCAGAAGATGGTATTTTGAGATGCCATCCAAGACCATGTCTTGCATGATATGTGGAAATGGAGCACACATATCAGTTTCTTTGGTCTGCTCGTTCTGTTTTCAGGAAGCCACAAGGCTGAATAATACCAGTAAGTGTTATCATTTGCAGAGAAAAATGAATTTCCAACAGTACTGCAAAAATTCCTTACACAAAATTATGTAACATCATGATAATAGTACTTGGCAATTATATTCCTTCCCCTACACCAGCTGCTCTTTTGTCCATTAATAATATCTATAACTTTTAAGTCCCATAAATTTGAAATGTTTGTATTGGTAGCAAGGAGGGAAGTTAGTCATAAGTCATATTTACAGTTCTTTTATTCTAACTTCAAGGAGCCTTCCCCCATTAATGTGCATTTTAATCTAGTTTTCATAGCAAATAAATCTTTTTAGTTCTCTCAATGGTAAAAAGTTTACTTGCAACCCAATTAGCATTTCTGTAGAACTTGGCTCCTTTTCCCAAACAATAAACTTTCAAGCTCTTGAATCGAGTCCATAACGAATTTGAGGAATGTCATAGCAAATCATCTCTTGATCAAATGCTTAGTAGATTGAAAAGATTCTTACCATCAGGATAACATGAATAAAATTTTTTTAAGGAATTTAACTGTCCTTCCAAATAAAAAATGCTGTACAATTTTATCTTTATTTAGCTCATAATTCATATTAAAAGCTGAACACTTTAAAACACACGATTTCTGAAATCCTGTATATATTAGTGCATGAACATAACTCTGTTTTATTATATCTTATAGCGAGTGCCTGAAGGAAAACCTGAACAGTAGGAAATTAACATAACTAACATTCTCCATTGTTGACTTGTGTGACGTGTTTTTACAAACTGAATTTACTTTTCTGACTTTTCTGATTACCATTAATTCTATGTTCTGGACACATTACCAATAATGCTTCTTTGAACATAATATTTCACTGAAACAACAGTTCTTTGAGTTATGTTCTGCTTTCAAGAAACAAAAAAGCACCTTTTATCTAATACACATTTTTTCTTTTGTGTCAGTGACACATTTTTATTTTTGAAATATTCATTACTGTTATGTTTATCATTACAAATAAACACGCATTACTTATTTACTTAACATGTTACTTAATTTCCTTTAGTGATGGATAAATTAGTAACAGTAGTAATTTATTTATTTACTTTTGAATCCACCATTTTATGTTTTTTTAAAACTAAAACATGTAACTGCCATTGATACTCATTGCTTAGTTTTACTTCAAAACGAACTTTGTTGCTCCACATATTGGTTGTTGCTGCCAGTCTTTTTATAACTCGTCTGGAATACAAAAAGAAAAAAATTTGATACATACGTACTTTACGTATCCAAGAATTATTGTAATAT